>CAXIVR010001544.1:0-60000 GCA_964035755.1 Teleogryllus oceanicus
AGAAAAAAAGAAAAGCAAGAATAATTTCACGCAAATTTGCCTTGATTACAGCCAGCGCGGCATTGTCACTCTCATGCAGTGGCGACAAGTGCGTTAACAAACTGGGAGTAGCAGCTGCATTGAATGACGAGAATGTATTAAGAAATTTATTTAGTCAAAAACAGTAAAAAACTGTATGTGACATATGGGGGAGAAAATCATCTGCGCACGCTTCCTTGAGTTTCAGAATCCCTTCCCAACAATTTAACTATTAATAGTTGAAAGATGAAATAATAATAGTATTAATAATAATAATATTAATAATAATAATAATAATATGAATAATAGTAATAATAGTAATAATAATAATAATAATAATAATAATATGAATAATAGTAATAATAGTAATAATAATAATAATAATAATAATAATAAAATAATAATAATAATAATAATAATAATAATAAACCCCGTGTGGTGTCGGGGGTTTTAGTAGAATAGCACCAAGGATCTCCCTGTCGTAAAGCCGACAAACCCGGAGCAGCTGACCCCCGTCCTTTACCTAGTAATTCTTTCCCCATCGCACCTTTATCCCCCCTCGCCCCGGATCTCGGCAGGTGGATCGATAGTTTGTCGTCCTCCGTTTCATCACTCCTCAACAATCCTATTTTCCTCCCCGCACTTATTCCTACCTAGTTTCCCCTGTAGCTGGCAGAGAGCTATAAAATGCATTACCCATTTGATATGGAGCAGTTCGTGCAGAATGAAGCCTCGGATGTGTCAGGGAGTAGGGCTGTACCAGGCACGGGCCCCAGCCCGATGATGACAACGTAAGGATCAAATGGCACCCTCCAACTCCAGTGAGGAGAATGCGTCAACTTCATCTGGACTGGTACCAAGAGGAATGCCTCCAGAAGAAATAAAACATCCAATAGAATTAAATGGAGCAGAGAAATGAATAAAAGTTATTCGCACTTACCTGCTCATAAATGAATGTAGAGACGATCCCTTACCGTTGGAGACACAAACTTCACTCTAAATTTTTCAAAAACCTACCCAGAATTCAATTTTGACTGAACAAAACCTAGCCGACCGTAAGAACGTAATTATGAAACGAAAGTATCTTACCCAGATCGAAATTGATGAAATACGTAGGGAAGTGTAATGAACTTCAGGCAGCTGTGAAGATCATCAAACTGGGATAATAACGAGACGAGAATAGAGAAAAAATGATTTGAGTATAAATAAGGAAACCGCTGAAAAGTTGGTAGGATATTTCCCTTCTGTTTCGAGACACAGATCCTCGGTAGGCCTAAAATCTAAAATTGATCTTTACCAAACCAACTAATATTCTTATTAAGCAAGTTGACAGGTAATCCCCTCAGGTTGCTGACCAATTAAATAACTTGACAGATATTCATACTGCCTTGTAGGGCCCCGCAGTTGCTGTAATTGATCTTAATGGACAGCGCATTCAGAATAATCCACCAAGCAAAACAAAGAAAGCGAAAAAACCTGCATGGCAATTTAGACGGGAAAAAGTATTGTTAAACTGAGAACAGAGATTAATATAATTATGAATTTCTTTCAAACAACAAAAGTAGAAGAGTAAGCATAAAATTAAGAATTACAAAAAATGCAAATCAACATCAACGACTCAGAGTTAAGACAAAACTAACCCTGTACCACGATGAAGCTAGACAAAAGCTCAAAGCTAGGGTGCTAGATTGCGAAGATACAATGAATGCTCAAAGTGGAAACAACAAAATATGTTATTTGAGAGGAACCAGAGAGTATTCTATCGGAACTTGGAACACAAAGCTGAAAGACAGGAGTAAAGTTAATAGTTATAAATTCAAGTCATACTGGCGGGAAATCTGGACCAACCTTCGCTACAATCATGATGCATCATGGCCTCTGAACTTCAGAAAAGATGGGCAACCTTCCAGAAATGTCTGAAGTCCGCATTACCACGAAGATATTGAAGGAAGTCTTAAAAAATGCTAAAATTGAAATCAGCGGATCTGACAAAATGCAGAACTTTTGGTTGAAGCGTTTTGTCCCCTTTGCACAACTTGATTTCGAATAGTTTTAATGAGATACTTCAGAAGCCTGATCAGTGCCCAAAATTTTAACGAAGGTATTACTACTTACTACCCAAAAGTGTTCCTAAATCAGATCCCAAAAATTACAGGCCAGTAACATTTCTCTGTACTATATAAGTTATTAACATCAGTTTTAAAGAAAAGATATACATGCATTGTGATCAGAACAATATCATCAGCATGGAACAGAAAGGATGCATCAGAGGTACATTTGATGCAAAGAACAGTTGACTGTGGACAGGTAATCATAAAACAAGCTGAGGTAAAAGCCGAAACTTGAGCATGTGCTACATCGACTATAGAAAGGCATTTGATTCGGTACCTCATGAATGGCTGATACACATTTTGAAAATATAAAATTAATACAAAGGTTGTAAACCTCGCTGCCTTAATGAAAACTGGCACGGAGATTAATTTGGAGAATTGTACATTTAAGATTGATATTCGTCGAGGAATATTTCAAGGCGATTCATTGAGCCTCTATGGTTTTGTTTAGCTATAAACCCCTATCACAGCTTCTAAACAAGGAATGTCTAGGGTACAGACCGACCGAGATCCTACCCCGAATCAGCCATTTATTATTTATGGATGATCTTAAACTGTTTGCCGAGAGCCATAACCACCTGAACGCGCTGAAGTATGTGACGCGAGTTTTAGTGAAGACATTGCTATGTCCTTTGGATTTGATAAATGGCCAAAATACACCTAAAATGGTAAATTGGTCAAGTACCTGATGAAACTTGTGATTTTCGACAGCTTTGTACCACGACATTATAAATACCTAGGTATCCAACAAAATAGACGAGTGAACCACACAAGTATGAAGTCGATATTCAAGGAAAGGTACAAATCAAGAATCACAAAGTTGATGAACAAAAAATTGTACTCTAGGAATCTAATAATAATAATCTAATAATAATAATTCCGGGTCAATGACCCCCATCTCGATCAGGTTTTTCGTCCAATTTCCCTGATCCATTGAGCAAATGCTGAGATGGCCCCTTGTTTTTCTTCTGGACATAAATGTAACTTCATTTTCGGGGCACGTCTTCTAGAATTCAGTGGAAATTCAATTATTCAAATTATTTCCATGTTGTTTCCATGTTGTCGCGGCAGGAAGTAATAAGAGCCAAAATTTTTTGCTTATTTATCTTTGAAAATAGATTTTATTACATGGGAGTTTTTTTGTTGTTTTTTCTCCCTTTCAAAAATTCAAAAAATTTTTTGCTTATTTATCCTTGAAAATAGATTTATTACATGGAGTTTTTCTCCTTTCAAAATTCAAAATTTATTGCTTGTTTATCCTTTAAAATAGATTTTATTGCATGAGTTTTTGTTTTTCTCCTTTCAAAAATTCAAAATTTAAGTAGTAAGTGTAGGGATCACAGAATTTTTAAAAAGTGCACACAATTCACTTTTCCCATAGCACGTCATACGCAGTTTTTAACTGTTTTTTGACGTAAAATAAATAAATAAATAAATAAATAAGTGCTATTAACACCTATGCTGTCCCAGTATTGACATATTCCTTTGGTATCCTGAAATATTGAGACACAGACCTTCGGTAACTGGATACGATTACTCGAACCACCCTCACAAAATTCAGAATACATCATCCCAAGAGCGCTGTCGAAAGGCTTATCTTCCCAGAAACCAAGGAGGTAGAGGCCATTTTAAAATCTTCAATCTGGAGGTCACAAGAAAAGAAAATGCGAATGTACTTCACCCTCGGATAGTGTGTTACTGAAGAATGTAGTTGCTGTAGATGCAAACTATTCAGCTCTAAATCTCCAGAAGACTGAAACCAACACTGAAATTGTTTCCCAGATATATAACATGCAGACAGATTGGAAGAACAAGACCCTTCATGGAAAATATCCAATCTCTTAAATAACCCATCAGTTGATAAAGTTTTCTTCTTCCTGTGGTTGAAAATGGGATTTTATTTCCTGAAACTGAAGGATTTATAACAATTCAGGATGGGGTAAAAACACGCAATTATGATAAACACATACTGAAGAGCAGTATAAAAGATGTCTTAGAATGTGTAATCAACCAAATGAGACCATCACTATGTGATTGCAGGTTGCCCAGTTCTTGCCAACACTGCATATCTAGGGAGGCACAATCATAGCAAAAAAATCCATAGAAAAATTGGCATCAAATTATGGACTAATTGAGAACCTCCACCATTTTACAAATATTAACCTTTTACTGGTTACAGAAAATAGTGAAATAGTACTTACTGGATAGGCCTATTGTCACTGATAAGACTTTGGATTATAATCGCCCGGACATAGTAGTTATCAATAAATACAAAAGTATGCAAAATCATAGATGTAGGCTGTCCACTGACAAAAACCTGAACAAGACAGAATCGGAGAAGATTTCAAATACCAGAATTTGGCAGCAGAAATCCAACATGTTTGGCAACTGAGTAAGGTTGAAATGTGCCAATAATCATCTCAGCCACAGGAGTGGTGACAGACCGATTTGCTTCAGGTCTTACAAAAATAGGATTATCAAAGGAATCTGCATAACCATCCAAAAAGCTTTAATCCTACAGACTTGCCATATTGTGCGAAAATTTTAAATTGAAGGACGGACAAAGATGAATTTCTTCTCCGTCTTTCCTCAGATCTGTCATTACCAGTTGCATTTGCTAGAGCCTAAGTCGTATGAATAGATGAATGGTTCTCAATGCTTACTGAGAAAAGTACAGAAATAATAATAATAATAATAATAATAATAATAATAATAATAATAATAATAATAATAATAATAATTAAAAAAGCGAGAGATTAACATTTCAAAAACTAGATATTTTGGTTTCCGAGTTATAGAAAAGTTATTTGTAACGGTAAATGAACTGCAAATCTTTGCTTGAACTGCTTGATTTTTCTGTATTGCTAATAAAATAGAAACTCACCCTAAGCTCTACTACCACTACAAGCAAAAGGAAGGCTCAACAAAACGTACCATAGTGAAGCTACATTTACGTCCAGAAGCAAATCAAGGGGCCATCTCAACATTTGCTCAATGGATCAGGGAAACTGAACAAAAACCCGATCGAGATAGGGGTCATTGACCCGGAAGCTGAAGTACATTACTTGTTACAGGCATAAATTTTTTAAAAATATACAATACAAATGTAAACTAATTCATTATACTAATCATTGTTTGTTTAAGTAAACATTATTTTTCTTTTAGACGATCAGTATAGTCTCTAATTTATAGAACAGTTATGCAGCAGAAAAGATTTTACTTTTAACTTAAATTTGTGTACCAATTTTAATTAATTTCATCTGGCAATGCGTTGTAAAGGAACGTATATGTATTTCTTGTAGTGAGCTGTTGGTACTGACACTTGATGAACATGATTTCTACGTCGAGTGTTGTAACTATAAATATCGGTATTACATGAAAATATGTTTCCACCGTTAAGTAAGTCAGTTTTGACAAATAATACAGATTCGTAAATAAATAGGCAAGGCAATGGTAAGAGTCAAAGTTCAATGAAAAGAGGCTTGCAGGGATCATGTGAATGGCATTTTTTCATTATTCGGGTAATTTTCTTTTGCAATCTAAATGTCTGGGCACTAAAGGATGAGCTTCCTCAGAATATTATGCCATATCTCAGCCGGGAATGTACATTTGCGAAATACACGCAACGAACTGCATGAAGGCTGACAGAATTTTAAAGAATTCTGAATGCATAACATAATGAGCTTAATTTAGTGTTTAATTCTGTTATATGTACATTCCATTTGAGGTTTGAGCTAATAATATGTAATTAGCTGATGTTAATGTAACAAAATTTCTAGGTCGATTTCGATGCGATTGTCGTTTTGAAATACAAAATCGCATTGAGACAGTTTTTCATTCGTTCATTTGTTATTACAAAACCAATTTTGAACTTCTGAAATTGTACTATTTATTATTTCTTTTTTGCAGAGAACATTCGTGTCATCGGCAAACAGAACTGTTCTTCCATTTTTAATGGATGAGGGCAAATCGTTTACGTACAACAGAAAGAGGATAGGTCCTAAGATCCAACCTTGTGGGACCCCATGTTCAATTGGCAAAGAATTGGAAAGAGAGGAAACTCTTTGAGATCGATGTTTAAGGTACGAGGTTATCCAATCTAGGGCAATACCACGAAGGTAATTTTGAGAGCAAGATGTTATGGTTAATATCGTCAAAACTTTCGAAAGATCTAAAAAGATCCCAATGGGTTCTTCATTTTTGTCCGTTGATGAAGCAACATCTTTAAGGAAAGAAAAAATGGCAGTTTCCGTAGATTTTGATTTCCTGAAACCGTGTTGTGAGTCTGAAAACTTTTCGTTTTTCCTGAGAAAGGTTTCCGTTCGCGTAGAGAAAAGCCTCTCTAATATTTTTTGAGAAAACTGACAAAAGAGAAATTGGCCGGTAATTTTGAATTTCATTTTTGTTTCCTTTTTTAAAAAGTGGCTCAATTTTTGCTGTTTTGAAAGTATGTGGAAATATTCCTGTGCACAAGGAAGCATTGAAAATGTGAGTTAATGGGTGTATAATGGCAGGCGCACTCGTTTTTAAAATAAAGAAATTACCCAACCTGATGAATCTTTATTTTTAATTTACTGACTATTCTGAGGATTTCGTTAGAAGAAGTTTGTAAATAAACATCGTGCCGAAATTGTTTTGGAAGATATGAAGTTTAAATTTTTGTGGTTTTAGTCCTTCGTGAGATCAACCGCAATTCTAGAAATGTGTTGGTTGAAGAGATTCGAACTTTTTCTGGATTTCTTGTTTCTTTCATTATTTTTTAAAAACAACATTTTTACGAAATGATGACGCGGTCGAATTTTGACGATGTCACACTGTTTGTTTGTTTTTTTTTTAGCGTTCAAATATTCTCACTATTTTCATTATGCTTGCTTGAATTATTATTTTCTTTAAAATTTTTATATTCTCGGAAGTAGACAGGGAAAACCCGGGTGATACGTTGGATGTTTAGATATAAAGTAGTACGTTTGTTTTTACGCTATGTTCTAATTCCTTGTGTGATCCAAGTATACTTTTTCGTGAAATGTTTAATTTTCTCTTTTTAATAGCACACGTTATTTACACATAATTTAAAGCACACGTTAAAGTGAAATGAAAGCTTTGAGAAAAATAAATTATATTTTTCATTTGTGTCAACAGCGTTATAAACTGCGTCCCATGATTTTTTCAGCAAGTAATCCGTGAATAATTTTATATTAACTTTAGTAAATGCTCTGCACATGCGTGTTTTATTTGTGTCAGTATTCATGTTATTAGTGATTGTAAACATTTGTGCATCGTGGTCACTGTAACCTAAATTATTCATTATTATTTCATTAATTATTTCATTATTATTTCATTTCATTTCCAAAATTCAGAACACGAATATATACCGTAATAAAAGTAAGCAATTCATGTAAATTAATTAAAACTGTTAAGTATGTCTTTCTTCAAACATTACTTACATAATTTAATGTGTTGTGTCCGTGCGAGGTATGCTGTACCTGCGCACGTCGTTCGGAGTTTCATTGCCAGTGAGCACTCCGGTTTTTGTATTAGTTATGCATTGAAACAATTGACGGTAATAGAATTCATACAAAACAAAAAAAGAACGTGATTTCAAAATACGAAGATCGCACTCCGACACTATTGTTTGACAAGTTTTACACCAATAAAATTTTTTTATATCGAAATTTTAATATATATTTTATATTAAAATTATATATATACCAACACACACACACACACACACACACACAGACACACACACAGACACACACACAGACACACACACACACACACACAGACACAGGGGTCCAAGGGGATGTGATGCGATTACAAGTCTCTCGGAAGAGAGTCTCCTAGCCTCTCCATCCTAACTCCGCTCACCGTCAAGAGGTGGACCCTGTCGAGCCGAGTAACCCGCCAAGGTTGTGTAACCAATCCTCGGCGGTACGTGGTCGACCAACAGACGAGAGAAGGGGTTCTGCAGTCACCCTGTCGGAATGGCATGTAACCGCCGTACTGGAGCGCCCGAAAGTATGTCGGATACGGTCTGTTGGTTACAACCCTGGCCCAGGGTAAAGGGTGAAGCTGGGAGCCTGTAACCCCTAAGCGACGTGTCCCAGGTGGCGTACAGGGGAGGAATCTCTAGATATAGAGGTCAAGAGGCAATTAAATACCTCTCACGGACCAACAGGCGGGAAGACACCCCAGTCAAAAAACCAACATGGAAGGTCTTTTTGGGATCTCAGTTAACGGTGCAGGGACCCGGATCCCCAGTACTGGCGTCTGTTGGGAGTGAGCAAGCGGGCTCCCAGGCGTCGTCAACCAGCGACCGCAGTACTTCAGCAGTGGACCACTGGGCTGCTGTAGTATCCTTTGCTACTAGTGATGATCTGCGAAACAACAGGCATTGTGTAGCCTTGAGAAGAAAATAACTGAGCTTCTCAATTTTGTTAAGCCTCGCCATAATGTTCATGGTGAGATTAAGAAATTGGCGTATTCGATCCATACGCACTTTAATGAGGTGGTAGCACTGCAAAAAGGAGGATCACCCAGACCAGATCCTCAGTGCAACAAAACTACTGGGAAGGAAGAGTGCACCCAGACGTCCCCTGAGAAGGTGGCTGCGGAGTACTAGTAACGAGAAGCGATCCTTCGATGGGAAGAAATAACTCGTGAGAAAAACGGAGATAAAATCCGGGCAGAAATACCTTCTGCGGAAATAACACGACAAGATCCCGAAGTGGCACGAGAAGAGCCCGAGTGGCAAGTGGTCACTCGTAAGAGAACGCGTAAGCGTTCTAAAACGCGGAAAAGGCCACCCAGACCAGATGCCCTGATGATCAAGAAGAAGGACGACGCGCTGTCGTACGCGGACATCCTTAAAAAAATGAAAACTGACCCTGAGCTTAAGATCTGGGTGAGAATGTCACGCACATCCGGAAGACAGCTGGCGGCGATCTCCTTCTGCAACTGAAGCGGTCTGCCGGAGGACAAACTACAGATTTTCAGTCCTCTGTAAAGAAGGTGTTTGATCGGACGCTGATGGAGGGCTCTCACTCACACCGTGACTATTCAGGTGAAGGACCTGGATGAGGTCACAACTAAAGAGGAAGTGCATAGGGCTCTGTGACAAACTTCCCGAAGCCAGTGATCTCCCAGCTACTGTGGTCAAATCCCTAAGACCATCCTATGGTGGAACACAGGTAGCAATAATCAGCGTTCCTGTTGCGGTGGCTAAGAAATTGTTGGCCATCGGTAAAATAAGAATAGGATGGGTGTACTGCACTCTGCGTGAGAAGAAGGTCCCCCTGAGGTGTTACAGATGTTTGATTTTGGACACCTCAGAAAAGCATGTAAAACACACATGACCGGTCCAACTTGTGCATGAATTGTGTGGTGATGATCACCTTGCTGCATGCACAAATGACGCAAAGTGCTTGTTTGTGAGGAAAGAAACAAGGCAGACATGCTACTGGGTGCAGCAGGTGTCCATCGTACCAAAAAGCGCAGAAAGCAATAACGGATAGAAAATGAGAATTATACAACTCAATCTCAACCATTGCGCAGTCGCCCAGGATATCCTGGCACAGTCGGTTAGGGAATGGGAGGCTGATTTAGCAATAGTATGCGAGCAGTATACCAACCGTGAAGATACAGCGTGGTTATCTGACCTTCACAACCAGGCGGCAATCTGGGCCTGTGGAAAACACATTCCAGCAAGTAATGACGAGACCTGAGCTGGATTTGTCTGGGTAAAATCAACGGCGTTTACATCTACAGCTGTTATGCCTCACCAAACGCGACAATGGACGAGTTTGAGCAGTTCCTTGACCGCTTAGTGTACGACGCAAGAGGACGAAACCCTTGGTGATAGCTTGAGATTTCAACGCCTGGGCGGTTGAGTGGGGTAGTTCGTCCACTAATGAGCGAGGTCGAGCAGTTCTGGCATCCCTCTCCCTTCTGAATGTAGAGCTTGCCAACACAGGAGACATACACACCTTCCGCCGAGGGGGCGTGGGATCTGTTGTGGATCTGACATTCATGTCAGATAATCTTTGAGAATGGGAGTGTCCTGGAGAGTTAGTGAACACTATACCCATAGTGACCACCAGGCACTTTTGTACGAGGTGAAAAATCAGCGGAGGGATAATTTTGTGCCGAAATATCAGCCAGCTGGGTGGAATGCAAAAACGTTCGACGAAGAAGTTTTCCGGCAATGTTTGGAGACGATAGTGCCAACAGGTACCGCAGATGACAAAGCTGGGCAGGTGATGAAATGGATAACCAAAGCCTGTGATGCGGCTATGTCTAGACGGGGCGCAATCTCTCGACGTTCACCAGTTTACTGGTGGACTGAGGAAATCGCCCAATTACATGACGGAGGTGCCTTCGAGCCAGAAGACAGTGCCAGAGAGCTCGTGGCAGAGACAACTTTCTCAATTGCAGAGTAATACAAAACTCTGCCTGAAGCCAGTTGAAGATAGAGATCCGCAAGAGCAAACGCTTATGCTCCAAAAGCCTGTGTGACGAGGTGGAAAAGGATCCATGGGGTAGGCCGTACAAGACGGTCATGTGTAGGTTAAGACAGTGGCACCTACGTTCTCCAACTTGCCCCAGATGCTGCTCAGAATTGTGACAGCTCCTATTCCCTGAGCCACCCCGGTGACTCAGTTAATATAGCGTTATCTGAGCTAGAAATAATTCTCAGTCACGCAAGAAGAAATTCTGCACGCAATCAGCAGAATCGGCAACACAAAGGCTCCCGGACCGGATAACATTCCCAATATTGCCCTCAAGACTGCGATACTCGCTCACACCGACATCTTTGTGGATCTTTATTATTCGTGCTTGAGGGAAGGGGTGTATCCAGAAAGATGGAAAAAACAGCGCTTGGTGCTCCTCCCTAAGGGGAATAAATCACCCGAAGATCCATCATCATACCGGCCATTGTGTATGCTTGAACAGCTGGCAAGGTTCTGGAGAGAATTATTAGTACCAGACTAGAAAGCTGTGGAGGAGGGAGGAGGCCTTTCAGAAAATCAGTATGGTTTCCGCAGAGCCGCTCGACTGTTGACGCAGTCCAGCTTGTCATTAACACGCCCGACAAGCAATTGGAGGAAGCAGATGGAAGAGAGGCCCAAAACAGTACTGTGCTGTCGTTACGTTAGATATTAAAAATGCATTCAACTCGGCCAGGTGGAGTAATATTCACCAAGCTCTCCGCAGATTTAATGTGCCAACGTACCTGAGGAAGATTGTGGCTGAGTATCTGAGTAATAGAGCCCTGATTTACAATACAAATAATGGGCCGAAGGTACATAATATCACGGCTGGTGTCCGCAAGGGTCGGATTGGGTCCACCATTATGGAATGTGATGATGACGAGGTTCTTCGGCTTCCCCTCCCAGAAGGAACCAGTATTATTGGTTTCGCGGACGACATTGCTATCGTCGCTGCTGCAAAGTACATTGAGGAAATTGTGTATATTTGCAACGAAGCGATCGCTATTGTTATCAGTGGTTGAAGTCCTCAGGGCTGCAGTTAGCTGAGCACAAGACTGAGGTTATCCTAGTCACTGGCAGGAAAAGAGAAACCATCACCTCAAAGTCGGAGACCACCATATTGTATCGCAGCCGTCGATCAAATATCTTGGTCTCATGATTGACGCCCGTCTGACATTTGCTGACCACCTGAAGTACGCCAGCAATAAAGCTGCGGTAATTAATGCAGCATTGTCAAGACTAATGCCCAACATAGGGCCTTGTCAGGAGAAACGGAAGCTTCTGGCCTTGGTTGAGGTCCGTCTTGCTCTATGGAGCCCCAGTATGGGCCAACTCCATGTCGATAAATAGTTACATCCGAGGATGACGTCAGTGTACAGGTTATCAGCATTGGGTAGCTTGTGCATTCCACATGCAAACGATGCAGTGTGCGTCATCGCGGGATGCCCTGGATATCTTGGCGCAGGAAAGACGGAGGCGATATCACAAAGAAGAGGAGAACCCAGACTGCTCGACAACACTGCTCGAATGGCAGGATCGATGGACAAGTCCATTAAATGAAGATGGACATACCGCATGATTCTCCATTGCACGTGATCAACCTAAACACGGCGAAGTAAATTTCTTCTTGAACAGCTGTTGTCTGGACACGGATGCTTTCTGGCATATCTCCACAGGTTCAAGCTTGAGGATACCCCATTCTGTCCATTATGTGAACCTGCTGTCGAAGACGCCGAGCATGTAAGCTCTTCCAGTGCCCGCGATACCATCTGCAGCGACGGCACGTTATGAGTATACTCGGATCGACCCGCTGACACCCGAAGCAATGGTTGGGTGCATGCTCGCCTCAGAAACCAACTGGGATGCGGTGAGCTCTATGCGCAGACCATAATAGCTGAGCTCAGGAGAATAGAAAGGGAAAGAAGGGAAGTCGATTGATCCTCGTTTGACCCTTCCTACGTTTTGATCGAAGAGAAGTGGCTTGTGACTAAGCCACTAATCCACTCCCGTGATGTGTGCCTAACGGCGGTTCCGCGGGGAGGATGGAGGAGAAGGAGGTTGGTTTAGTGGGTAAAAATCTCACACTATCATGTGGTACAGGCCGCATGGTGTCTTTTGAAGATTTCCACCTACCCTCGTAAAAAAAAAAAAAGAAACACACACAGACACACACACAGACACACACACAGACACACACACAGACACACACACAGACACACACACACAGACACACACACAGACACACACACAGACACACACACAGACACACACACAGACACACAACAAACACACACACAGACAAACACACAGACACACAGAACACACACAGACACACACACAGCACACACACAGACACACACACAGACAACACAGACACACACACAGACACACACAGACACAACAGACACACACACAGACAACACACAGACACACACACAGACACACACACAGACACACACAGACACACACACAGACACACACACAGACACACACAGACACACACAGACACACACACAGACACACACACACAGACACACACACACAGAACACACACACAGACACACACACAGACACACAGACACAACACACAGACACACACACACACACACAGACACACACACAGACACACACACACAGACACACACACACAGACACACACACAGACACACACACAGACACACACACACAGACACACACACAGACACACACACAGACACACACACAGACACACACACAGACACACACAGACACACACACAGACACACACAGACACACACAGACACACACAGACACACACAGACACACACAGACACACACAGACACACACTGACACACAGAGTTTTGAATACTTGTGTCAAAATTAAAAACCCTGCTCGAGTAATCGTACTGACGGGATTCGGTAGTGTTCCATGTTTGGACAAGCACATATCGTGAGAGATAGAAAGGGACTTCCTTCTAGAACGCCCAACTTTATGCAAAGAAATTATCAAAAATCTAACATCGGAAACCTAACATCAAATGAAAATAAATTATCGTAACCATTGTATACGAGGGGTGGCCGCAACGAGACTCGTTTGCCGCATGCGGCTCTCACACCGAGCTGAGACAAGAATTAATTAATAGGCAGTCAGTAGCAGCGATGTGTGGCTTAACTTACGTTATTGAATTCAACGATCTTAGTATCACGAAATTCCGTCAGAGAGCGCTGTAGATCAGTAGCGAGAGATGGGAGGTGACGGTAGTTCCTGGTAGACAGCGCTTTGTGCGCGAGTGTGTGTCAGTGTCTTTAGGAAGCATGAAGTGAATAATGAGTTGGCGGTGATCTCATGTTAACATCGCAGCGCTTCGTCTGCGAAGTGGTAAAGTGAACTGGTAATAGCGAATGCCGATATATTTTGTTGTGTGCTGTTTGAGTAATGTTGTGGCCTGATGTCTGAACATTTACTATGAAGCGTAAATATGAAGAGGAGCGTCTGACATCGGCATTTAATACAAACTGGGAGTAGAATTTTTGTAGAAAGAAACAGGTGAATATATTTTTTTGTCAAATAACTTTGTAAAGCTTAAGACCGGCAATCTAAAACCCCATCATGACACGAACCACAGTGGTTTCAATGAATTTCGTGTTAGCCCCAGTTAAGGAAAACCAAACTGAAATCACTAAAGAAAACGCTTCATGGTCAGATTGGGGTTAGTCAATTTACCAAAGGAGCAAATTTGAAACTGAAGTGCTTTAATCTTGGCTTTTAATATTGCAAAAGAAAAAAGCCTTACAAGGAGGGGGAGTTTATTAAGACGAAATGGCACAAGTTATTATTTTTAGAACGAAAATAAGAAACTGCAGAAACTAATCAACCAAATGTCCGCGGGTTGACACACAAGAGAGACGCGAGTTTCCGTAATCTGGAGTGGTCAACAGTAAGTCTGATTCTGGACGAGTCTACTGATATCAAAGATAAACCACACCCACCCAAATTTGTGAGATGTATCAAAGGACTTCTGAGGTGGTAAAAGAACTTTTAGACCTGGTTGCATTGAAGGATACTACTCGTGGTTGTGACAGAAAAAAGCCCGGGATGGTGTTTATAAAAAAACCTGATGGTGCACCACCCATGACTGACACGCAAAAAGGGCTTATTGGGCTTTTAAATGCTGACATCATTTACTGAGTTTCTACCTGTACGTTGTATTATTGAAAGAGAACATTTAGAAGCAACATATTTTCAATACCTGCATTTATGCAGGCAGTTCTAAAATTGTGAACTCTATTTGCCCAAGTCCAAAACATATCAACAATTCAAATCTTTATAGAATTATATGAACAATGATGAGATTCCTGATGATGATTTTGGTACTGCTTGGTGAGGTGGCTATCAGTAAATGTCTTCGGCAGATATATTGAATTACTTGATTCAGTGAAACATTGTATGGAAGAAGAAGAAAATTTTTCCCCTGAACTTAATGACTCTATGGTTGTTAGATTTGGCTTTTTTTTACAAAATGTAGTCCAGCATGTAAAGATATGTAAAGTAATTGTATTAATTGTAAAGATATGTTTAGTGTTTGAAAAACACTAAACATATCTTTACAAGGAAGAGAAAACGATTTAGGGATTTGGCCCATACTATTTAGGTTAATAACAAGTTAAAGCTTCTTGGGAAAGACCTTCAGACTAAAACATTTGCTCACATCAAATGTTAAAGAAAAGTACTGAAAGCCTTCCTGACTTTCGGGGGGAAACTAAAGATTACTTAAGTAAAATGTGTGCCCTTGGAAGAAATCAATGATAGATTTAACGATTTGAGATCATTTAAACCATCATTTTTATTCCTCGAAACCTTGCTGTTGATGTTATCGACTATGGCTGTTCTGTTTCATCACCAATAACAAGCCAGCTGTACATTTGGAGCTACTAGATTACAAGAGGACGAGGGACTAAAAGGACTCATAGAAGTGGTGTTTCTACCAAAAAATTTTCGGAAGTATGTTATAGAAGAAAATATTACTAAAAAAAAAGAGTGTCAAGAGATTTATCACAATCTTTGGACTACTTATGTGTGTGAATCACTGTACTAACTCTAAATTCATTAAATCTAAATATACATTTTAACTAACTAATGAACATTCAAGTGAACTTCTGGGAAAAGCCTTACCAATTATATCAGCCAAATTTAAAAAAAAGAAAATGAACACTGAGAAAGCACTTCTCAAAAGTAAAATTCAATTCCCTTCATGTGTTCCTAATAAAACTCGTAGTGCAAAAATATAAATTTCCTTTATTTGTCATAAAATGAAAATGTGTCATTTTATAAAATCTCTTCACAATGTGGCTTACTTGAATTTTTTCGGCTCCCTAAACCAAGGTTAATGGCCGCCTTTAATTTTTTCGGCTCTCAAATCTAAGGTTGTGCCCCCCGTGTTAACAAATGACTCCCAAAACCGTCAATAATTGACCAACTTGTGAACTTTTAATAAACGCAAATTCATAAAATTAAGTTAAGATAGTGTTAGACGAAGACAAAAATTGTATTCCTCAGACGCCGGCTCGGACAAGACCATCACCCAGTGGTTGTGCAGTTTCATTTTTTTTCAATCGCTTAAAATTCTTTTATTAATACTATTTTCCAGAATAGAGCAAATTACTCTTACCAAAATGGAAAAGTTCCGATCTAATTCAATTAAATTTTCGAAAATTTATACGTTTAAAATTTCTTGAGTTCCTTCATGTAACTACATTTTTGAAATGATTGAGAAGATTGGAGTATTTTTAACGAAAAATTTTCAAATTCTCTTTTAATGTCATTAATATTTGAAAATATCAGTCGTCTTCACGTGATTTTGAGTTCTAAAATAAAAAGTATGTAATTTTTAAAATATCCCACTCGTAAAACATTAACATTACAGATAAATTTTATAATTAAATACACTTCCCAAAAACAAATACTCAAATGACCTTATGAAAAATTTTGAAATCTCAAATCTATCCCTGTAAATGAGCTTAATATTGCGAATTTTCAATAAAGGTCAATGATTAGTTTTGTTAAAAGCCGATTCAAAATATCCCATGAGAATGTCCATTTGATATTCTGAAATCTTCATTTCAATTAAATTATTAGGGGACTGAATAATTGAGATATTCTAAAAATGTACGTGTTTCTTGGGTACAATTATTTCTACGATTTAGATATTATAGGAAAGGATCCCCGGTCACTGCGGTATTTGTATAATCTGTTAATATATTCTAAAATATTCTGTAAGTCATTGATAACGAAAACCTTCAAACGGATTGAAACCCACACGGAGGACCACGGACTGCCGATAAACAGTAAAGCTTCAGGAAGGGGAAACCACAGTGGACGCAATTAGGTCGCCATCGACATCGCACGAAAGGGCCCATTGGGGGCAAACGATGAGGTGCAAAGAAATATTGCCATTGTTACCTCTGACGCAGGAACGCATTTACACGGCAAGGGGGAGATCTTTATTTCCCGATCTATTTAAGATGGGGAGATAAAACCCAGGCTATCTTGTGACAGCGAAAGTGAAAGGGGGTATTACCCCAATGTGGGTAAAATAGCCCCCCAGCAGTCTCTAGGATTTTTAGGAGTCCAGTTTGACGCGAGACTCCATTTGACGAGCACCTTGGAAAGGCTGGAGAAAGGTTCCATGGCCTCCGCCTTGGCACGAATTGCTTAACGTCGGGGTCCAAGGGAGCCGAGGCTACTTTAAAAGTAGCCCAGGTCTAACGCATTTAATCCTATGCTGTCTCCAGGCCCCCAGGTGAAAATGCCTTGGGATCCAGTCGGTTACGCGGTGCGAATTCAGTGTACAGAAGGTCCCCCTTGAGGGGGGCCCCGGCGTTTGGCAGGGTTTTCGTATGATGGTTTGGTGATAGCGACATGCCCCATATGGATCCATGGCACAAGAAATGGCCAGGCTGAACAGACGTAAGCAGAGGAGCTATAAATAGCATCATTAAGGAAGAGAGAGAGGACAATGGCTGGTTGCAGAGGCGTTGGATCTATCATCCACTGGTAGATGGACATTTCGTCTATTCCTGACATTGAAAGTGGACCAAAGAAACACGGAGATGTGAATCATTATTTGACCCAGTTTTTAAATGGGCACGGGTGCTAGAGTGCATCCCAAACCTGTTTCCAGTTGGACGATGACCTCATGCCCAACCTGTGATCCGTTGGTTGAAGATTGAGCCTCGTAAAACACACCTCACTCTCTCGCCCCACACACAATTTCATTAACATAAAAATGATAATTAGACAAAGCATCTAAGTCTGATAGTATGCTGAAAGAATCTTCCATCAGCATGTTGGATTGGGCCGCATTTCATTTCACAACATCCGCTTCCTCTTTTCGGAAGGACCCTCCGAAATATTTACTATATGATCAGGTCAGAAGTTCCATACAGGTCCGCACGCGTGTCCACCCCAGCCCCGTTGCAGAACTGCTTCCAGGGATGTCACGAGTTCAATTGAACACATTGTTTCAAAAGGTTTTTACTCGCACATTTGCTATAGTATTTTCCATAAGCTCACTGAACAAATTTAAGGCTAAAAGTACAAATTTCTTTACCCAATACTCAAAATAATCTGGATAATTTTCCGTCAACACTGTGTGACGAAACACAAAGTCCATTCCAAGCGGTTTCTTTCAGCATTTTTTTGTGTTTTTTTCATCAAAGTAATTGTTTTTTGCGTTTAATCTTTTCGCCCCTATTCGCTGTTAGTTGCACAAACACATTTCACAGAAAAACAAACACTAACTTTGTTTTTTCAATACGCATTAAAAAATAGTCTAATACATACGTTTACAAAACACATTTGGGTTTAATACTTTGAATGGCTTTGAATTTAATTCACTTTAAACACAAGATAATGTGCATATAATATCTTTAATTAAATTTTTATGAATGCAACACGCACAACAATGCGTTCGCGTTTGCGCCTAGCGACTATTTTGGCAGGGATGGGGCTCAGTTAAGTGGAGAGATATCTTCACACTTCTATCAAACGTGCCCCCTCTTTTTTCTTTTTAGCCTCCGCAGCATACCAAACCCTTGCCTCGTTCCCATTTCGCGAGTGTGCCGGCTGGCATTCAAAGGGCATTGGCGGCGGACTGTCAATCGTAGCTTCCGAACGGCGCGTGATTTGAAATAACAAGTTTCAGGAACACCCCAGAGGACTTTATTCCTCCGGTTAAAGATGTTTAAGAGAAATTGCACGAATTAATTTGGGTGTGCACACGCGAACGGGGAATACCAGAGCCACCACTGATTGGCAGAGCATATTGCAAAAATAAATATTTTATCAAAAATATTTCAAAACTTTAGACTGCACACGCTGGGGGCGTGAGTCCAAAGGCACCTGCCCCTCATTGTACGCTTCATTTGTCATTACGTAAAACACCATAGTCCAAAAAATTTCTAAACTTGTCCTACCAACTGTTTTTTCCAGACCAATTTGTCTCTTTAATTTTTTAAAAGACCAACGTAATATTTCATTCCTGAAGTGAACGTCGTGTCTTGAAGAGAGGGTACCGCCATTCTGAAGACAGCTTCCTGGAGACAAAAGGTTCGAGTCATTGTTATCGCACATCCCGTGGAGCGTTCCGCCGTCACATCCCGGAGGAAATTTCTTTCGATATATGGAGCGTTGAAATGCCAGCAGCTGAATATGTTGGCCCTCTGAGTGATTTTTATTTTATTTTGCAGAAGGGGAGAGGAGGTCAGGGTTTTCGGAAAATGTAATAAATAATGCATAAATTTGTAATATAATTGCAATATATTGTTGTTGTTGTGTCGAAGTGTAGATTTCGTTTTAATGACACATAATTCTTAGTAGTAAATTAAGGGGGAAAAATAAAAAATGACATACAAACTTCGAACTCTTTCCTTTCATAGTTAATTAACCTTCGACTGCTTTCCATTAGTTCCTCCACTTACGTGGACTCTGTTTGGGGTCAGATTTGGCCCACATGTTTTATCTATTATTTTAAATTGAATTTCATGCACGGATCCTATTTGGAATTATTAATTAAGAAAGTTCTATTTATTTCCTTCATTTACTACATCGTTCTAAAAAGAATCTACTAACAAGAGTGAGAATGCAAAGCTATCTCGTAATAGATAAATAGGCCAGATTTGCATTCATAAACAAATAATATTATAAAACGAAAATGAACACGTTTGTATAATTTTTCTTATAATTTAGACGGTGACGTAGAATTTATTCAAGCATTTCTGACCCCAGCCGCATAAAAATCAAATTATTTCAAACCAAGAAAACTTAAAAACTGAAAAGTTTAAAAACATGTAAAATGACAAATAGTACATTTAAAGAAGAAGTTCATGGAATAATTTTCAGGGTGTTGCAAAAATTATTTGCGCCTGGGGCGAAAAGACCCATACAGAGTCTAAGGGTTAATGGAAGTTTTGTGCCCCCAACAATTATTGAGCACCATTTTCGCCGACGGCGTAGACAAGTTTACACACACGTCCAACGGGAAAGACAAAGAGCGTCCTGGGGGAAATTTCTTCCACTCTAGAACCTTTCAGAACCATACGGGGTTAGTTCGAGAATTTTAATGGATTTGATCCATCACAACCCAAAAAATTCTGGAACAGAGAGAACAAAGGATTTCGAAGCTTCGAGGTTAGGGAAGACTAGAAGAGAAACTACTCCATGCGTGGCTGGATGCGGGCCAGTCCGTTCTCTAGGTCGCGGCGCCGGATGCCAGTCGCATCCGAGCGAATCGTCTTTTACTTAGACAGGCTCGCCCAGCGGACAAGTTGCGTTCGGGAATCCGGTTCTGAGCTTTGGCCGACGGGGTACTTTTGCACCCCAGCGAAATTATTTAGTTCGTTTGAATTTGGGATCGCGGCCACGCGACGTTTCTGCAGTTATTGCTCGAACTGTTTTATCACAACAAGATTCCGAGAATTGTCGAAACCCTGCCGAAACCGATGAAAGACCAATTGACGAGTGCAACATAAATTTGCGTAAGGGAGGTGCTGATCCGAAGACGACCGGTCCCAATCTGCGCGGGGGATGGCTGCCGCGGACTTCAAAGTCCTATTATCCACGGCCTAGCACCGTCTGTGAGCAGTGACTGCTGGTTGTCTGAGGACAACCCCTCACCGAGTCGACTACCGAGATGGAGAGAGCTGGCGGGTCATTTCCTCCAGAAGAAACCAACGAGGACAGCTGAGCAAGATTACGGTGACGTATTTTCAACCCAGCCAAGGCCCAGTTGGCTCTTCAGCGATTAGTAAGAAACAACTGTTTATTTCCCGAATTAAAACGACATTTAAAGGTTTACGTATATAAATTGCGCAGTTGCGCTTTGGTCTATTTTGTAATTGTCACAAGTTTAATTCTAATTTCAAATTTTTATTTGAGGTAGTGAGCCCAATTAAAGCTTTTATCTTTTGTTATCAAGCCATAACATTAAAATTTGTTCAATTATTCAATATGGCTTTTCTATTATAGCAACCCGTCCTTTAACACACCCGGGAAACGAGGTATCCATATAAACACAAGTCGTTTTTATAGTGAATTTTGAGGACTAACATTTGGTTCACTATATCTGATGTCAAAATAAAATAGAATATCTCCATAATGATTGATTTTATTAATATAGAATACAGTAAAATACATTAACTAAGAACTGAAAATTTCAATATCTTTGTTTTAAAAAATCAATTATTAATTGTTTGTTCGTACATTATTCATTAGTAATTTCTCTAAAACCCTTTCTCTAGAGTTCTGCTTCTCCATGATATTTGTACTGCATTGTCCTATGTTCTATGTATCGCAATGCAGTTTGACACCTTCAATGCTCTTTTGCACTATTCGAACCCCGTCCTGTTCTTCGAAGGCAATTTCACTGCCTAATAAAACTTCGTTTTTCCGCACTACAATGCTCAATACAGCAAGGGGAAAATTTTCGATGTTTCGATGGAAATTTTCCACATATTTCATGTTTAGCCATACTGTGCAACCTGTGGTGAAAGAGGACTGTTCAGCAACATTAAATTTAAGAAAATAACTGCTTGTGCGAAAACTCGGGGGGAATTTAAAACTTTCCCTAAACCACCTATGCTCAAAGCGGCCCAGAAACATCTTCTGTGCCTCCACATCGTTTAATTCAAAACGAGCTGACACGATGGAACCCAACTCCCACATGCTCCAAAGACTTTGAAACAGAAGCAGGCTATTGTTTATGCTTCTTCCAACTTAAAGTTGCCGTCATGTCTCAACTAAGCAGTGGGAACTTATTGATCTTATTGATCAACCTCATTAAGATTTTTAACATTTTGACCAAACAACTCTATACGTGGGCTGTAAGTGGCAGCTGAGGGTGTATAAGATGAAATACGTATTGCACGGCTTTTCACATCTTTCTGGGTCATGCCGTCGCTTGATCTGGGAGCACGCTTGATACGGTCACGGTCATGCGACATCTTGCGCTAGAACAGAGAAAGACGCAAAAGTCGCCAAATTTCCCTCTTGAAGATAACTCAGCGCCAAGTTACGAAAACCCAAGTATAACGACCAGTTCACCTAATGAGTCAGCATCTGATGTTGTTCCTATTGTAAATAGTATAATTTGTGAACTCGAAAAGCCAAATGAAGTTGATTCAAGACTTGCTGTCCCGAGAAAGACCATCCGGGAATCTTTAAAAGCAAATTCAAAGATACAGAACTAAACGAAGATGTTCCATTGCTACGTTTTTGGGATCCTAGACTGAAAGGTCGAGTTTCCGCGAGAGTGCTGCGTTCGAGACTGCCGAGAGAGATTACGGGATCTTGTAAGTCAGAAGAGATTCAGCGGCTTCAAAAGATGAAGCAAGAGTTTCTGATGTCTAATTTTAAATAACCTTATTTTTATCATGATTTAGATTCTCCGATATTTCAAAAATTTTAAAAAAAGTCATTATATAATTTGAATAACTAATTTTCAGTATCATATTAGAAATTTCAAATTAAAGACAAGCATTTATTGTTAAAAAATTTTAATTAGTTTATTTTATAGGAATTCTCAACTACTGAACCCCGAAAATACATGTCTCTTCTGTTTCTTATTCTGAAGAGGACTACGAAACATCATGCTGTGAACACGAAACTCCAGCAAAGATAAATTTAAAATGTGTTTAATAAGCGAGACTTGCTTCCTCCGGGAAAAGCAAACAGACTCCAATCTCCCAATTTAAGAAAGGCTGATCGATACCAGTGCATTCCACCAGCACAGAGTTTTGGGGTCCTCGCAGATAGCTTACTTTTATTTTTTACTTGCTTATTTTTACTATTTTACGTAAAAAAAAACAGTTAAAAACTGCGTATGAGTGCAGCCTGGGTGAGCGTGCTTGCTTTCTATAACGCGACCAGGGGTTTCGATTCCTGGTCAGACAAGTTTATAGTGTACGTTTTCCTGAAATGTCCCAGTTTAACGTGTAACGAGAAAACTCATTTCAGGTTGAAAAGACCAGAATACGGCGTAGGATGCCACGGCAACACCACGTACCCCGTCAACTCGGGCCAAGATCTGGAAACGGCTGGTAGGCCCAGACTTTGTCAGAGGTTGTTGCGCTGACAGTCTTTTCAGTACAGCTGGATGACAAAAACAAATAGAATGGACCCAGAAAGAGTTAGAATGTTAGTTTTCCTTAGAAAGAATCTTTAAAATGTATGTTCATCAATACATTTTTAAATACTAAATGAAAGGAAGAATAAAATAGTGGTTAGGTGGGAAGAGGGGCCTGAGGGCCCCGAGTCTCGCACATAAATAAAGTCATTATTATTATTTATAAAATATATCCTTTCAATTCTGATTGAACCATTTTTGTTGATCTTTTAGGCCCATTCAAATGCAAACATAAGCATAAGCATGGCGTTAACATAAAAGGACTATTTCATAGGACCATCTAAATGCGTTCGCAAAAGCATAACACGTAAGACGTTAACTTAAGAGCTTAGTTCGTTTGGCTTATGTTTTGCGACATAAGGAATGAGCTAATCACAGTTGGATAACTCAAAATCGAGCATCGGTCGGGGAGGCGAACTATTCGGCTGCGTGGTTGTTATATTTGTTTTGAAATCTCGAAATCGGTTCTCATATCCAACCAATAGTAAACTAGAATATTGTCAAGCCAAGAAATTTTTTTTTATTTGCCTATGTTTATGTTCGACATTTTGAATACGCCAACTCTTCGCTTATGTTAATGTCTATGGGGTGTTATGCTTATGTTTGTGATTGCATTGTGAATGAGCCTTTAAAGTAGTGTGGTATCGAGTATCTGCGCTCTCAGACACGTAACGGTAATCGAGAAATTCAGCCTAACGACCCATAAACTATTTTTATTATTTCCACGCGGCAGGGGGCCCTCCCGAAAAAGTTATAAAGACGCACCAATAAATGACGGATTGGTGTCGGGGTTCATTGTCAGTGGGTCAGATGAAGAGAGAGATTTGAATGAGCTTTTATGATCACTGCTTCCTTAACGTCATCGATGTCAAGACCTTTAGCGTTCCAATAGCGCATATTTCTCTGCAGCATACATGCTTCACGAAAATCTATTCGAAAACTTTATGGACTACAGCAGTAAAACTACATTCTACTTTGCCATTTTGGGAGGCGCCATCAGTGTATATGAAGTTATAGCGGGTACATGGATTTCCTCCCGGATTCCGACAAATGTACTGGGGGAGTTGAGGATTTGGGGGAAATTTGATAATATCAGATCTATTACAGGCAGAAGGGAGTTTCCAAAAGGGAACAAGACTTCGCAGGGGTTTACAGGGAAAGGATTTATATTGAGTTTCGCAAAAGCGTGCAGAGACGCCACGGATATGAAGAATATTTTTTCATATTTGATTTCCAAGACCTAAGAGATAATTGTTTATCATTGACGACCATAACCCCCGTCGTGATCGACTCATGGCAACGGCAACTTTATCTGCTAGTCATTATGTAGGGCTAATGTTTTATTCTGGGATGTAGCATTGCTTCTCCACCGCTGGATGGTGTGATCCGGCGCCGACCTACACGCCACCTTTAAGATTTTCTTCAGGTATCTTCTCCCAGCGGACACTGATCCAGCCGTGACAAGCTCTTAAGCTCCAGACAAGTGCAGAAGTGTAGTACGTTGTGTATAAGCCGATTTTAACAGTGGCTCTTTGAGGTCAGTAAATGAAAAACCTAAACATTCTTTTAAAAACCTCAGTAGAGAAACATCAATGCCAAAGTTGAAACAATTACAGTAAGATGGCATCTCTATTTATCCATCCAGCACACACTGAGACAATATGAATTGTCACCTCCCATAACCAGCATTGCCAATGGAATGCAACAACAGCATGTGCACCACCGAAGACTCCATTGAGTTTCATGTGCCTTCCAGTGCCAATGGGCCCCCAAAACACATGAAACATTAGGCTTGATAGACTGATGATGAAGATTTTTACAAACTTCCAGCAATGCAAGGGCACATGCATTTAACAATACCGATCAAATGTTCAACTGCAAGTAGCATAGAAAGTTTTCCCAAAGTACAAGAGAGGTAACTGCACAAGTTAAATGCATCCATCAAACTTTCAATAGATAAATTTTCCACTTTTTCATATTCCCTGTCTTTTTATTCTGAATATAATTTCCAATTATTTTTTTATACTTTCCTACTATTGTTTCCCATTTTTTTATATTCATCTTTTTTTCTTGAATATAATTTCAATTATTTTTGTATTATTTTTCTATTCTGTAAGTCCAATAAATCTGAAGGTCCTTTTAAAATTGTGTTAGAGAAAATAATTTCTAGATGGCAACACTATACACAAAAGGTGCTCCCAAAAATTTATCTTAGGAACTTTTTTTAAAAAAGATGATCAAATCAAATAACAAAGTTAATCAAATAAATTTATTTATTGCATGAAAATCTAAAATCAATTTCATTTTCTAATCCATTCCATTTTTATAAAGTTTGATTAGTTAAGCTGAAAAACAACTCAATGCAAATTCAGAAAGCACAATTATTTGAACTCAAAAGTAACTTTTGTATCAGTAACTGAATAATGAACTGGAGTGAGCAGTTCAGAAGACTAAATTTCTTATCATTATTATATATGTATTTGCAATTTTAAATTTTGTACCACAAGAATTTCTCGATTATTGAATGGATTTTTGAGGGTTTAAAAACCCAAAAAAAACACAGATTCAACATGATTTTCAAACAAATTTCTCAACTTTTCAGTTGTATTCTTCAAAAATCTTTCATTACACATTTCAGATTGTTAAAATCTAAAACCCCTTGAAAATATGCTGTTAATAATAAATCATCAATAATAAGATATAAAAAAGTAAATTAAAATACTTAATCAAATCTAATAATAAAACAAAAAAACATGAGCACAGAATTAATCAAATAAAAGAAATAACAAAATATTGTACAATCTAGACTATTTTCACAAATTGTAAAGTTGGGAAATTTTTAAAACTTTGTATGGAATAAGATACATAGTACTATAAAGTATTAAAGTTCTCACATAATATTGTCTCAGGCCCTGATATTCTTTACATTTCTTAATTTATTTAATACTAGTGGTTTCAATGATCACTCTAATTTTTTTTAAAAATAAAGTAATAATAAAAATAATGGAACTGATGGTGGTTGAAAAGATTAATAGGAGAAATTAAAATGGACTATAAAACTGTTTCATTTTACAAATACAAATATATTTTTTGTATATTAATGATCATCTTAAGTTGTTTGAAATGCCTTGAAATTGTTTGAAATTTGTTATGAATTTTTAAGTAAAAAATTGAAACAACAAGAAATTTTAAAAAATTTAAAATAGCTTGTGTAAAAAACCCCAAAAATGCAACCTGAAAAAGAAACCCCCATAAAAGTAAAAGGACAGCCAAATTAAAACATTTTTAGAGAGAGGAGAGAAAGAGAGAGGAGAGGAGAGAGGAGAGAGAGGAGAGAGAGGAGAGGGAGAGAGAGAGAGAGAGAGGAGGGAGAGAGGGGAGAGAGAGAGAGAGAGAGAGAGAGGAGAGGAGAGAGAGGAGAGAGAGAGGGAGGGAGAGAGAGGGGGAGAGGAGGGGGAGAGAGAGAGGGGGGAGAGAGAGGGGAGAGGAGAGGGAGAGAGAGAGAGAGGAGAGAGAGAGGAAGGGGAGAGGGGGGAGAGAGGGGGGAAGAGAGGAGAGAGAGAGACGGGGAGAGAGACGGAGAGAGAGAGAGGGAGAGAGAGAGGAGAGAGAGAGGGGGAGAGAGGGAGGGAGAGGGGAGAGAGGGAGGAGAGAGAGAGGGGAGAGAGAGAGAGAGAGGGAGAGAGAGAGGAAGAGAGAGAGGGGGAGAGAGAGCGTGAGAGAGAGGGCGGGAGAGAGAGTGGGTGAGAGAGAGGGGAGAGAGAGAGAGAGAGAGAGAGAGAGAGAGAGAGAGAGGAAAAGCAAAAGGGTCCAACACAAAAATCACACAGCCACAGAAGAGTAAAAATTTTTTTGAAAAACCCCATACCATATATTGAAATGGCCACCTGCATTTTCAAAGCTGAATTTCCCCGTCATTGTTCCAACCCATACACAAATAATATCTGGGCAAATGACCAATGAATGAACTAACCATTTTAAAAATAAAGTTTGGGTACCTTAAAAAAAAGCATATACTGTTTTAAAAGGTTTACTTAAATCTTAAACAGTGGTTATCTGCTGATACACAAAAATTGGGATCATGTTCCATGTTTTAAAAAATTAATTAACTGTGCAGTAATTTTTGGTTCCAGACATGTAAGATTTAGTGCCAAATTTTAGGAATCGTGCAATTTGATGTCATTAACCACCCTGGTTACACCCAGTTTATATATCGATAAGAACCATTTTTACAGCTGGAATTTTAAGTACAACATAAGCAATGTCAAAAGGAAGATTATCCCTTATAATAGCGAAGTCTCATTACAAATTTTTAATCCATTAACTTTCTGTATTTTAACATGGCAAAAAAATTTTAAATTGCACATAAGTCTATAAGTCTAATGAGTTGTGCAAGACAAGTCACAATTGAATTTATTCATTCAATCTGTGCAGCTTCCCATCATGCCTAAATGAATGCAAAAATATGTTGAAGAATAGGATTTATCAAGAAAAAGTTACACAAAAGCAAAAATTCCTTGAAAAATTTTGACTTTCCCAGGTAATATCAAATTTCTGTCTACTAGAAACAGATTTTCTTTTTCTGTATTAATTAAATACAAAAATATTCTTTCCAGGTTAAAATAATGTATTAATAAATAAATAATGCAAAACAAAAAGAGAAGAATAGAAGGTATTCTTTCATCTGCTGATTATGAGTGAAGTTCACTAGTTCATAAACAATCCGCATGTGGTCAGGCAGAAGAGCAGGCCCAAATGGCCTGAGCCTCCACCAATAAGATATTTATTTCTTCTTTAACATGGAGGAGACCAACCATGGATTTTGCTTGTTTTACCAAATTGGGATGCAAGCATGTGTTTTTTTCTAGACTTATTTTTTCAGTTTTGTATATTTGAGTATTCAAGATGCCAAGGTTCAATTTAATGCAGCTAGTGGCAACTGCCTTGATAGAACTCACAGCTTTTGGGTTTGAATAATCAAAACCTTGATCCATGGAAATGAATGCCCTTTCTTTTCAATAAGTCTAACTACAAGAACTGAAAATATTCCAAAGGAATATTATTCCTTTGGAATATTGACATGCAGAAAACCAACATGAGGTCATTAAGGAAACTGTCTAGAGCCACCACTTTTTTTTTATTGCATGTCTTGGCTGTGGTAATATTTAGTACTGTTGTACAGTTTTCATCAAACTAATGTCATCTCCCAGGCAGTAAAACTACTGCATCAGCTTTGGGATCCTGTACCGGAGCCACACAAACAATACTGAATTGTGTACTACTTCTGTAATAAATATGCAAAAAACGCTTCTTCCTTCTTTAATGCATTGCCATCCCTATGATCCTTGTTTCCCTTTGCTTTTGTTAGAGGTAACACTGAGGGCAGTGTGTCTTAGAAAAGTGAACATCACACTCCCTTCATAACCAGAAGATCACTAGAATCACTGTTTCTGGATATAATTTTACAATTTCTTTTAATGTTTAAAAATCATTCCCCAATGTGAAAATAACATCCGTAGGGGACCAATGACAGTTTTCTTTTAGTTTCATACCAAAGATTATACACTGATATCATTATTAATCTATATTTTCCAGAATGTCCTCAAATGTTTAACATTTCTTTGTATAACTAAAACTTCATTCATACATTTATTTATAGTATGTTGCAATGTTGTTTGTAAGTCCCAGCCAAATTTCTATACTTCCCGTTAAATTACTTCAGGTATTAATTTTTCATTACTTTTTTTTTCCTGCATGTACGCTCTGTAATAAAAGTACTAACTGTATACCAACTTAGATGACTGGCCGAGAGAATGATTATGTCATCAGAGTCTGTGTTTTGTCCAATGTACAGGTTGTTTAATTTTTTTGGTACACAAGGTCTATCAGCCTTGAACCTGATAGAATAGTGGAGACTAACAAACCAGGGACAAGGATAATTTTGCTAGTGCCCACTAGTGTCCCATAATACCTTAGTTCCTACGGCTTCCATAATGTACAAGGGGTTACCCAGGTGGCTTTTTGTAATGTTGACCAACATCACACAGAAACATCAGGTTTGTTTGAGAAATATGTGAGAATCCAGTAAGATGGGTACAGGGGCCATCACATTTTAAGGACAAATTTATATTTAATGGTGCAGAGAAAAGCAAATGGTCTAATTGTAAGATCAGACTGTTTTTCAAAAGTGAGAACCTTATTTTTTGAAAACTTTATGCATTGAGAATATTATATGTTTTTTAAATTTTCTGAACACTATTACTGTCCAAAATTGAGATTTCATTTTGCATCTGGATTTCTCTCTTCAATTCACGTTATCTCACTTATACATTTTTCCCTTCTGTCCCCTGAAAAAAGTTTAAATGAAGTTTCACTGTAATTTTGCTTTTAAGAAAGGAATTATTTGTTATTGATCTAAACTTTGGGGAGATTAATTCATGTCATCACTGTCTCTAGAACAAAAAACAACAAAAAGCTTAAAAAAAATTATGTCATAGTACAAAACTGGATTATGACAGATATGCTAGGCCCATTCTTCATGCGCTTTTGTATGGCACACCTGGAGAATTCAGGCTGAAACAAAATTCCAGTTTTAGTACACATACTACATGAACAGATTACTTTAAAATATGTGCAAATAAAATCAAAAAAAAACGTACAGTTGATGCTAGCATGCTTCCACCAAACCATACAGCATATCGCTGCATATGATGAGAAATGACTTGTACATCAATTGGTTTGGGCTGAGACAAAAAAAGATCTTCCAAATAGAATGTAATACCCAAATAAAATCACAATTCCACTTGCAATGTTTCAGTTACCTATTATATTATAACATCACTTAATTCTTTTAAAAATTATCAGAAGATGTCAATTTCATCTCCATGGGAGAATAATAATTCATAATATAACCAATAACTTTACACAAAATTGAAATTTTCAAGAAATTTGTCACTATTTAGAGATTATTCAGATTATACAGGTTTTGAAAGAGAATTTATGAAAATCATCTTACTAACACCCAAAATGACCAAATTGTTATAAAAAAACAACTATACATTATTAAGGGAATAAATCTGGAAATAATTTAATATAAAAATTTTATAATTTGGATATATGGGTTTTTATAACTGATTTATTTTTAATTTAATTATTAAATGAATAAATTTAAAAGGAAAATATAAATTTTCATAAGAAAACAAGAAATTGAGAAAAACAATCAATCTCCAAAAGTAGTAATGTTCAACCCCCATAGAAGAAAGTGAGTGGTCCAAAAGACCCTTTTTCCCCACATTTTTTTTCTGGGAAAAAGGTTTATTATTTGAACCGAAAAAAGATTTCAACATGAAAAAATTTTCCCATAAGTTTAAGGTGTTAGTTGATTAGGGGTTTAAAAGGGCGCTAACTATTAAGGCATTCCCCAACAAAGTATTTCTAAAAATAAATTAATTTTTTTAAAATTCGCAACTTTCCAGCAAATTTAAAAAAGCTCATAAAAACCCTAAAAGGAAACCATCCATTACGAAAAAATTGGGAAACAAAAAATTTTTTAAAACAAATCTGGGGAAAAAATATTTCTCCCCTTTTTTAGATAAATTATAATTTTCCCGCTTTTCAAAAAAAAAAAGTTTTGGGGCGCGGAACGCACCCGAGCACCCGAGAGAGTTGCCCAGACCATGTCTCGTCGACTCCCAACAAATTTCAAACACTGCAGGAGGACGTTTTCCACAGAAAGATCCGCCCTGCATCATAAAGGGAGGAGGAGATCGCCTAAGGAGGAAACGAGAAAAGGGCAGTGCCCCATACGAAGCCCGGGTTTAAAATAACACCCCGCGCCTAGAAGGTCTGGACGGGGAACCCAAGAAAAAAAGAGTTTTTTATTGCACTTAGTTTATGGGTGGTTTGTGATTTTGTTTGCCACGCTCTAAAGATGGATCGTTTTAAGGAAGCTTTAACATCAGACGATGGTACGGGAATGTCAAAATTTTTCCGTGGGATTTCGCGTTGATCAGCCATCCCCTTTTCCCCACGATTCCCACAGGCCTGGGAAACCCTTAGTACCAGGTCATATGGTGAGACAAAAGGCGAGGGATGGGGGTTTGAACGATTGCGCGGTAGTCTATGACGAAGGAGACAGCTTGTCACTCGCGGAAACGAACAGAACTATGGCAAACCGCTGACCGATGTATTTTAGGTTTCCCAAATTGCATACTTTTCGAGGAAGATACCGAAAGAGAATGAGTCGTTTGATTTGGTGGCTTTTGATACAGAAAAAACTACATGCCATCCCCCTTTAGATAAACCCACTGTGATAAGAATACGATCTATAGGATCCCGTGTCCTGAAATGCATCTGGTAAACAAGAGGGTAGTCGTTTGTTAAGCGGATAGTCGGGAGATCAATTTTCGGAGGGGGATTTTCCCGGGGGAAGGGGATTTGGGGGTTTCAGGGTGGGAAGACAACATTGGTCACGAAAAAGATTTCGAAACAATACCGGGAGGGTGAGGCGGGATGTTCAAGAAAAAGGGACGTTTCATACTTAGGTTTGGGTAATTATTTGGGACAAGGATTTTGGGGTCCTGATACTTAAGCACCATAAGATCCCAAAAGATACCCCGCCTTCTTTTGGAGGGCTCACCGGCCTGGCTAGAAGGCATTCACGGCGGTGGATACGCACCAGGGACAGGGATATCGCGGTGTATACTATTGATGGGTCGCAGAGTGGAGGAGCTGCGAGCCATAATTCCAAAACCCAAAAACTGAGCGGAAGGATCTATAAACTGCAGTAGGTGGGTGGTGGACCCAGGATACCATTCAGCATTCAAAGAAAATTAAGGGGAGAACATCTGGTTTGAAATCCACGGAAATTACCAACGTTAGGATTTGTCAAATGTAACCCAAAGGAATTTAGCAGATTCACGAATGGAAGCGATTTCCCCCCGGTGAACTGCTGGAAAATGGAATATCCTACAAAACAAACAGGAAACTTTAGTAGCAGAAAAATTAAAGCCGTTGACTTTCCCCATTCCTGGAGTTGTTAAGCACCTTTTGGGAGTTCCTTAACAATTAATGCTGCTGGATGAACAGAAGATGGAAAAGTCGTCCAAAAACAACGACGCCTTTACGGGTTTCTGCCGGTCGACGCAAACCATTGATGGCGATGGAAACAGAGGACACCGGACTGACCCTTTTGGGGGATCCCTTTTGAGGGTGACTACGAAAAGCCATCACCCACACGAACACGGAAGGATCTGTTAAAAGGGAAAAGATTTAAGGTAGAGGAAGCCCCCAAACCCCAAGAGTGCAGAGTTTGAGAAGCCATCCCTCCAGGGGGCAGGCCTTTTTTTTGTCGAATATGGTCACAAGATGTTGCCTCAAGACGAAGATGAAAACAGCGTTCCCAAACAAGGAGGGGGCCCGGTTGAACGGTTTCTTCAAACCCGTTTTGGGATTGGCGTCAACAGTTTTTTAACTCCAAGGTCCAGAAGACGCTGATTCAATGCGTTCCAGAACTTGAACAGCTTGGAGAAAATGGGCCCGAAAACTTTAGGAGGATCGATCTTGCCTCGGGAACTGGGACGATGATGGTTTCCCGCCAAAAGGTGGGGATGGTGTCCCTTTTCCCCAAATACGGTTAAAGAGTGGAGAAGAAATTGCATGGCCATTTCAAGTTTTCAGAGTTGTAAATTTTGGTCTGGACCTGGGGTGGTTCTTTTTTTAACATTAGAGCAGAACCATTTTAAACATGGAGAAATGGGATTTTAGTCCCTTTTCTTTTTTAGAAAACCAAAACGCGGTTTTCCCTTCTTTTTTTGAGAAGGATGAAATTTGGGAGGCGAACTCAAGGCATAATGAGGGCAAGTACTCTGCAATGGCCCGAGCTGTGATAACCTGACCATTTTTTTTTAAAACCGCACAGAGTTTGGGGGGGATCCTTGATTTGACGCATTCCTCCATACCAGACGTGGTGGGGTTGGCAATTAAAGAGGAGACGTATGACCCCCATGATGTTTTTTCTTTTTTAAAAAGGTTCTCTCGCCTTTGTTTTTACCTTTGTACTGATTGATCCGATCCGATTGGGTAGGTTTTAATCTGCCGCTTTCTTTAACACAACAGCCCTCGAGCAACCGAGTTTCCCCCACGGGACGGGTGCGGGGTTTTCCGTCGACTTGGGGGTTGCAATTTTCCCCAGCTCGTAATCCTTTGTTAAAATGTGCTGCCATTTCTCCACACTGACAAACCCCTGGATACACTGACGTTCGTTGGGCGGCCAGTCAGCACGTCAGAAAACCATTAGGGGGGGCGCCAACCCACGAGCCAGCCCCATCAAAGTGGGCGATAATGGGGGAATGGTCGTCCACAGGGCATCTAGGATGGAATTGCAGAACGGTTGGGGGAAAAGGGGGCAGAGGAGACGATGCACGGGTTGAGTTTTTGGGGCGGCAAAGGAGTTTGGGTTTACGAATTTGAATAACCAGGTTCGCTGAGTCTATAACCCACTCTAATACATCCCTCGGGCAAAAGAGCCCCAGAGAGGACTGTGGGGATTTAATCTACTATCACAAACGGGAGGGGAGTTTTGATCAGGGCCCAAAAGTTCATGAGCAGAAAACCAGTCCTGGGGGGGGGTAGATATTTAAACAGTGAGGGAGGGATGAAGGGACCCACACACACTGCTTGGAAGTCTCTGAAGAGGTATCTGAAGAAGCAGCGAACGGAACCAATGACGCGATTCCGCCGAACGGGGGCCATCATCCACCGAACTTGAGGGGGAAAAACACAAAGACAGGGACGGCCCCGGGGAAGATGAGTCTCTGGGGGACAGATTACAAGATCGCGGGGCAACAACATTGGGTCGCCGCCGCGAGGAGTAACCATTTACGTCCCGGGGCAGAAGGCCGGAGAATTGTTTTTCTCCGGCGTTGGGAGCCGGGTGCCGGACCCCCCAACGGGAGTTTCATCCAGGGCGAAACCTCCTTGAATTTCCAGAGGGGCTGGGGGCCGCTCAGTGGATTTCGTTAGGGGTGGTTTTTTCGTCCATTGACCGGGTCGAAGTAGGTGTTCGCTATCAACTTCCATTAAAAAATTGAAAAAGGTTTGATTCTGCGAAGGCTGAGCTCTTTTTCAATTGCTTTTATTTTGTCGATAATCACTTCCACCCTGGGTGAGGATCCACAGGGGGGGTCCATTTAGACACCCGAAAAAGAAAATCCCAAATTTTAGGAAAGCTCGTTTCCGTTTGACAACCCCTGCTACCCCCAGTCCCAACCTTACAGCGGCGGAGAAGGGGCAATATCAACGGGTTCCTTGACAGGTACCGACGTTTTTCCCGGGAATGATACTTTTTAGCAGCTCGGGTTTTTTGATTGCCTTTTCTCTCTCTCTTTTTCTCTCTTCTCTCTCTCTCTCTCTCTCTCTCTCAAAAATTGACATTTCGGGTTGGCCGAGGTCACATTGCAGTTAAACAATGCGGTGCAATGGCGCAGGGTGGGTTCGTGCAGATCTCCCCATTACCACACAAGGGGGTTCCCCCGCACCGCTGCTGTTAAAAAACCCCTGGGACTTAAGCACCTCAAAGGGTTAGGACGATGTCGGGCGTGGAGGTTATAAAAACCCCACGGGTTTTAGGGAGAGTAGGAAGATTTTAAAGGCGATAAGAGTAAATGGGGGTTTTGCCCATGCTCCCCCCCTTGATTCTATACACATCAGTCACGCCTTTTGGGCTTTAAAAAAAGAAAAAGTTTTTCCCCACCCCCGTTGAAAAGTCTTTGGTTTACCACCCCAGAGGTTTAGTGGGGTGGTCACATCCATGGGGGGCCGGCAACTGTTTAGTGTTCAATTTCAAACCGGTCATCGATGCTTCAAAGAGAATGGTACCATTCCTTTTTCGCACAAGCTTGCAGTTTCCAAATGTTTTCATGGCGCGCGCCAAACGAACAGCACTGACATTTTTGTTTTTCCTCGGCGCTAGGGAGGAATCTAGGCTTCTTCGGTCTCTTCCCTTTTTTAAAAAGGGAAAAATTTAAATCAAAGTTCTTCTGACATCGCCTTCCTTGCAAGAGGGGGGGGTGGAGGTTTATATCCATGAAGATGGGTATTGAGTTCATCCCGGGTACCCAACCCCGGGGCCCAACAAGGACACTCCCCGGAGTGCCAGGTTTCCACGGGAAAAGGGGGGAATACAAAGGCTGCACCACCGTGATCCCCGCTCACCCGGGTTCAGACAAGACCAAGCCCCCCCCATTGATCGGGGAGGGTTAGCCCGACCGCCCGTTAGAAGATCCGAGGCCAAAGCAAGCGTGTTGAAGTCAAGAATGTTCCCAAAATATAAACAACGATCCCTTGGGGAAAGCAGGATGGCAAAAGAGTGGGGAAAAAACAGACTCCCCAACTGCCAGGGGGAACATTCCCTCCGGGAAGGGGCGCCATGCACGGCAAAAACCCTGGGGGCCCGCATACAGAGGGGGCCCGTGAAAAGATGAGGGGGAAGAAAAAAAAAGGATGTTAAAAAAAACAAAAAGAATTGGGAGAAAAAAAAAATGTCTGGTAAAGAAAAGAATACTTGAGAGCCCTTCTGCATCCCCGTCAGGGCGTGACCAACCCACCTCGACGGGGTGTTACTTAGGTTTTTCAAACACTCACTTAACTACTACAACAAACCTCTGAGCGTCAATAATGTTCTAAAACTTCAAAAAGAAAGTTGAAATTTCAACACAACATGCAGATATTTAATGATAAATTAAGACCTAGACCAATTTAAGACGATTTTGTTATGAAACATTTTTTTCTTCAGTTTTGGTGGAGGGTGGAATGGGGGAGAAATTCAGAAATTTCAACAAAACGAAGTTAAACCCTATTAATAAGAGAACTTTTCAAAAAAAGTCAGAAAAATTTCAGCTAATTTTTTGGGGGTTTAATGTACTCACCCAAAAATTTAAAAAAAGTTTTATTTTTATATTTTAATTAATTAAAAAATACAAAAATTTAAAGGGGCCCCAAAACAGCCAAACCATCATGGGAAAATCTATTTTGTTAAAATCCCTGAACACGAGAGAGAGAGAGAGAGAGAGAGAGAGAGAGGAGAGAGAGCCAGAGAGCAAAGATAGCAGCACCAACAGAAGGAGAGAAAAGAGAGAGACAGACAGAGAGAGACACAGAGGGCAGAGAGAGAGACACAGAGACAGAGAGAACAGAGAAGAGAGAGAGACACAGAGACAGAGAGAGAACAGACAGAGAGAGAAACAGACAGAGAGAGAAACAGACAAAAAAGAGAGAAACAGACAGAGAGAGACAGACAAAAAGAGAGACAGAGAGAGACAGAGACAGACAGAAAAGAGAGAGACAGACAGACAGAGAGAAGGAGAGACAGAGAGAGACAGACAAAAGAGAGACAAAAGAGACAGACAGAGAGAGAGACAGAGAAGACAGAGAAGAGAGAGAAGGAGACAGACAGACAGACAGAGAGAGAGACAGACAGACAAAAAGAGACAGGAGACAGAGACAGACAGAGAGAGACAGACAGACAGAGGAGACAGGAGACAGACAGACAGAGACAGAGGAGAGAGACAGAAGAGAGAGCAGACAGAGAGAGACAGACAGACAGACAGGAGAGACAGACAGACAGACAGAGAGAGCAGACAGAGAGAGACAGACAGACAGGGGAGAGAGACAGACAAAAGAGAGACAGAAGAGAGAGACAGACAAAAGAGAGAGACAGACAGACAGGGGAGAGAGACAGACAGAGAGAGAGACAGACAAAAAGAGAGACAGCAGACAGAGAGAAAACAAAGAGAGAGACAGACAGAAGAGAAGAAAAGACAGACAGAGAGAGACAGACAGGAGAGAGAAAACAGACAGAGAGAGAGGACAGACAGAGAGAGAGGGCAGGAAAAAGAGAGACAGAGACAGACAGAGAGAGACAGACAGAGAGAGAGACAGAAGAGAAGACAGACAGACAGAAGAAGAGACAGACAGACAGAAAGAGAGAGACAGACAGAAAGAGAGAGACAGACAGAAGAGAGAGACAGACAGAATGAGAGAGACAGACAGAATGGGGAGAGCAGACAGAATGAGAGAGACAGACAGAATGAGAGAGACAGACAGAATGAGAGAGACAGACAGAGACAGAGACAGACAGACAGAGAGACAGGACAGACAGGAGAGAGACAGACAGACAGAGAGAGAGACAGACAGTGAGAGAGAAAGACAGAGAGAGAGAAAGACAGAGAGAGAGACAGAGAATGAAGCATATGTCCTCCATAATAATTGATATTTGAAAAAGGTTTTTTCCAAATTGCTTCCAGGTTTCTTTTAACAATATTTTCAGTTACTCTCTAAATCTAATTATTATAAGACTTCAATTCTTTTTATACGTGAAAAGGTTTTCAGTATTGAAGTTACAGATTTCATTGTAATTAAAATCTCATATTCAATATTAGATCTGGGAATAATTGAATGTAGATTTTTTCAAAATAGTTGTAATTTAGGTGTAATTTTGAATTAAATTTTGAGAATAATTTTACATTGCACAATCACTTGTATTTCAAATATTACCACACAGACACCAAGTGTTCAGGTGGACTTTGGTTTTCACTCTGGTTTACAAATCTGCTAAAGACTGGTATTCAATTCTGAAGGGAAACATTTTTTCTTTACACATTTTCAATTAGAGCAAAGGTAGGTTTTGAATTCTCTACAAGTTGATTTTAATTAAACGATTGATGTTTCCAGGCATGGTCATTAGTCATTAGTAGGGAATGGATTTATATGGATTACAAATATATGAAATATCTAATTACATATACAGTTATCTTTGTAAAAATATACAGTTAAATATAGACTTAATATGATAAAAAATGACTATAGTAAAACAACATTTTATTTGCAGTTGATAAACCTAAAAGGTTTAAATTCTGAAATGTAATTTGTTTATTTTCACTGGCTGACTGTGCTGCTGTTAGCATTTTACACTGGCTTAATAGAGAGATTAATAGAACTGAACAAACCTCTAGAATTCTGACTAGATTGTAACTGACAATGAGAAGCTGTATAAATTGAATTCTGCTGTCCAAGTCTATGTGACGTCATAGGATTTGCTGGTGGGAGCCTCGGAGGGATGTAGAGGGGATACTGAAACAAGGTGCGTTTTCCACAGACCATTGAGGTCTCAAGATCATCTGTCAAACAAATCCAACTGTTCATTGCGCTGCCCTTGACCTTGCGGGACACTCAGGCCCCTCAGACAGAGCATCATGGCCAGAGAGTGGATCTATTCTTCACATAAATAATTAAAAACATTAACAGTTTCTTAACTTCTTTTCCCCATTGTCAATTTGGTCTAATTTTCAAAAAAAACTAATATTTAAGAAATTACTGAAAATGTTTAATCCTTACTTGAGATGCATTTTAATATTTAATGAAATTTCAATGTTGTTTAATATGCAGTAAGGACTGATTTTATATGAAATATGGAAAATATATGGATTCAAATATGTATCAAAATCCAAAATATGGACAATAAATGTAGTAATATTTAACTCAACACATTGTGAAACAAAGATCATGCAAATTAGTATCAATATTAGCTTATTTAGTTAATATGTATTTATATAGAAATCTGTTCCCTGGTCATTTATCACAAATAACTGTTTTTGGGTCATTACAAACTACCCAAACAACACGATTTCATTCTTCTATCTCATTGATCAATTTTCAATCACCAATCAAAAACATAGACCTTTTATGACATTAGTACAGAATTTTTAGGTAAAATGTACAATTTGTAAAGTAGAATCTGTGGTAGAATGTACCATTGAAAATTTGAATTAAAAATGTACTCAAGTATTTCAAAAATCTTACTGTACATTACTCTTTCCTGTATTGTTTGTACATTACTCTGTCCTGAATTTTTGAAGTCACTCATTGAAGACTAATTCGTGTAAGAGAGCAATGAAATTATTATACTGAGGTTACCCTCTGATAGCTCTGGACAGTGAATGAACTTCACTGAAATACATTAACGCCAAGAGTTGGTTCTGAATAACTAAAATATCAATTTATCATAAAATCTGCAGAACCAATCTATGAATTCACAGCTTATCATTATAAACTGATACCTCAAGTGTCAAACAAGCAAAAACAATAAAACAAAACCAACCTTAATTCTACCACCACTCAGTGTTTCACTGAGCTCAAACCGAGAATCCACAGTCCTTTTTAATGTCCCTTTGAAGTCTTCGCCTAAAGTCCCAAACATAGTTGATCCTCCAGACAGAACTATATTATTGTATAAAGGTCTTCGAACATCAATTGGACAATTCTGAATAACAGTATCCACTATCTCTGATAGGGGAGTGGTAAAGTCTGGATTTGAAAACTGTGAATGAAAACAATAATTAAAATGATACAAAAGAAAACTAAAACGAGTAACATACAAGCATGAAAATTTTAATTTTGTACATACCTCAGGATGGAAAAAAATTTCTGGCCCAAGAAAACGTTCATATCCAACTTCAACAACAAATGGGCTTTTTGTAACAGAGTTAATCCCTTCATGCTTTTTGATCCATTTAGACGAATCACCATCATATTTGGCAAACTCTTTAGCTATATCAGGGCAAATATAACAAAATTTTTCTTTGATTGTTTTTGCAGTTTCCAAAGATTGCTCTGGTGGAATTCCACTCACGCTCAAGTAGTGACTGAATAAAATATGTGATATTACACCCAGCAATTGAATATGCTTTATACAACTTCCAATCACATACCCTCAGCCTAGAACAGATTTCACAAATACAAAATTTCTGCAAACAGATTTTGATGTAAAATAGTATATATAACATTTCTTCATCAAGTCCATGAGAAAATAATATTAAACAAACTTGTTTTATTTCAATTTTTAATTCACTAATGATGTTGGAACTTCGCGAACAGTTATTGAACAAAAAAATCGAATGAGATTTTTAATCTTCTAAAATAATTTCTAAAAATGTCAATACAACCAAATAGTAATTTTAACTTGTGCAAAACTGCACTCATGGTTGTTCACAATATATGACATTAAAAACTAAGAAGTCTTCTGAAAATATGTATTGTCTTGTAACCATTATTTGTTCCACAATGACCAGAATGTCAAAATGAAATACCAAGAGCTTTTACTTGGTGAAGATGAGTTACTTTATTTCAGATCAAATGAATTGAGAAATCTCAACAAGACAAAAAGAATATCCAAAAATATTTATTGAAATGAACTCAGGGACCAACTTTTTTCATTTATGAAAGGACATTACAGACCATAAATTAATACAAAAACTATTAAAATGGAAGATTTATAAGTCAATGAAAAGTTTCTTACCACAGGAATAACATGAGTGACTCCATCACCGCTATCAACCATAATTCCTGTTAAAGTTCTTTCAACTACAGACCTTGAAGCCCAAGAAGCTGCTAGCATACAGCTTGAACAGCAATATAAAGTCCAGGAACATTGAAAGATTCAAACATAATTTCTGTGGAAAAAGAAAATCTTATCTCTTACTCATGCTTTAATTGGTGATGTCAAAAGGTTATGTATCCTTAAAACCAAAAATTGATATTTTGACATTATCTCCATAAAGAGGGGGTTCAATAAATCTATTCATCTACATGCAAGATTTCTTTACTTGAAAATTTTCATTTTCAAAGATTTCTACTAATCAATAGAATATCTACGTAAACACTATCTCACTGTAGTAAATTTTGGATTTATTTGAGGGGTCAATCCATTTTAAGTGGTCCGCACTGCTCGCTCCACCATCTAGAAAAATAATACACATTTTTAACATAAATTCTTAGGTTTTGGTCGCTCAAAAATATCTTTGATTTATTATTATGTATCTGGTTGACAAATGGTGGTCATTTTGTTTTACGCTAGCCATTTTTCGCTTGTAGACATTTACTCTTTTAAAATTATTCAGCTCTGGGTTGTTCTAACATTCTAGAATAAATGCATTAGACCCTGTATACTCAGGCCTACAAATTGAAGTATTATTTATCTACTTCTATCGCTTTACTTGAGAAATATTTGCAACCAAATCTTTGGAACACGAATAAACCAAGTTCGATTTTCAGAGAGTAATTTCTCAAAGAAGGAATAGAATTCAGCCTTAACTTTTCCGATTTTTACACATGACAGTAGTTACTTTTTGTAAAATATCATTGGTAAGCACCACTTAAAATTACATTCTCTTAAAAACTGAATTTTGGATTTTTTCGAATTTTCAACTGTAATATCTCTGTTAGGGACCAGATAAAAATCTGAAAATTGCACACAAACTAGATTGCATGATACCAAACTTCAGTCAAAATTTTAACTTTTGAAAAATAGGCTTCATTTCCACATTGAAGATATGTTGTGACAAGTAGTAATAATATTTCAGAGCTACTTTAAACTAAAATCCATTCTGATTTAAAATAATTAATTATTCTTTGTGATAAACATACAATTTGCCTAATCTATTTTGAATATTACTTTATTTTAAAACAAACTTAGACCTTGATATCTATTTTTGTAATTAAAAATACGATTATTATGATGTCAAAAGCTGAACCAATATAAAAATAGTTTATAAAAGATAACAAATAAATACAATGTTTGTTTATTTTTTCACATTTAAATTTGCCACTCTGCTTATTATTTTGAACGCTTCATCAGAGATACTAACGATTGCACAGTACTCCTTAAGTGCAAATAACATGACTAAGTTAACAAACAATGCGAGAGAATCAGCATGGGTCAATTCAAAGGCAAACATGACACATGGTACGGTATGGCAAACATTGCTTGGGCCACGTGCCACTCACTAGGGGCGCTATTTAGAGCATACCCGCTAAAAAAAATAATAACAACCCTAATTTGAAATATCCTGACAGGGGCACAAATTACATGCTAGCCATGGTGCAAATGCTATCTCGCTATGGGCACCTGATGACCTAGATACGCCTTCTGGGTCAGTGCAGTTTAAGAAGGTACAGTTGACGCTAGTAACAAACTTGACACGCCTACATTTATTAGAATATCAACAACCTTAAGGTTCGTGGAATCTGACAGAACCAATGCGATGAGTCATGGATTTGAACCGACTGGCTGAACTGGTTGAACCAGACTTTGAAACCGACTGGCTTTTTGAATCATCTATGATTTTGTGGCTTTATTGTTGCTTTCCTTTCCATAAAAATGTATTCTCATGTTTTTGTTCACAGTAGTGTAAACTGCTATCAAAATGGAGTGTTAGTGTATAGGTGATTTTACTAAAGAAGTTTGTCATAAAATTGCTTATGGAGTTTTTTCCTAAAGACATTAAGTCAATTGGAGACTTTGGTGAAGAGGAAAAAGTATTATTTTTATTAAGGAATAACTCTGATATCGCATCTATCTGCGAGTACAGATTGGGAGATAAAATACTTCCAAAAATTACATCTCTATGGCCACTTCTGGTCATATCCTTACAAAATATAAAAAGCCCAGATCAAAGTATTGAGAGAAATAACTTTGGTCTATTATTACACAAATAAAAAGGTTTCGTCAATCTTTTACCAGGAAAATCATTGCATCCAAATGTTATTCTAAAATTCATTCATGATCTTTGAATCAAAGTAGTACACTGCACTTGTCCGATCTCTCTAAAATAATAAGCAGAGTGATAAAGCACAAAATAAACAAAACACTGAATTTATTTATCAGTTATTCTATAAACTATTTTTATATTATCCAGTTCAGCTTTTGACATCAAAATAACTATACATTTAATTACATAAACGTAGGTATCAAGATCTAAGTTTGTTTTAAAGTAAAGTAATATTCAAAATAGATTAGGCAAATTTTATGTTTATTAATAACAAAGAATAATTATTTAAGTCAGAAACGATTTTAGTTTAAAATAGCTTCAAGATATTATGATTACTACTTGTCACAAAGTATTTCAACGTGAAATGGAAGCCCATTTTTGCAAAAAGTTTACAATTAAAAAAAGTACTTTGAGTTAAATCTAAAAGTTGAAGTTCTTACTGAAGTTTGGTATTATAGCGATCTAGTATGTGGGCTACTTTCAGATTTTTATCTAGTCCCCAACAGAGATATTACATGGATTGATCAATTTGAAATCTAACCTGCAGTATATTCTCGATTTTCTGGGGTATTAAGTGGAGGTCTAGTGAGTAGAAAATAATGGTCTTCTGGTTCAGCTCGCAGGTACTTTGAATATGCATGTTCCAAAAATCTCTCCATTAAGTCCCAGTCTTCCACCAATCCATGACGCTAACAGGATACTAAAAACAACAAGCAAAAATGTACTCTCATTTTCATATGAACAAACCGCAACATCAGCGAAGTTCACCATTTCAATGTTCAAAACTACAACAAGGAATATTACGATTTTAATTTACAAATTTTAATACTCAAATGCTTCAAACTATAATGAAAGAAGACAGAACTATAGGTGCTAAGAATGGCACAGACTTTCTCGTAGTAAAGTAATTTCCTTGTGTGGACTGGTACATACAGTCTTGTCCTCCTCCTGTCTGCTTCCCAACTATTGCGGACCAAAGAAATGTTTTTTAAATTTTCGCAACTTTTTGGTTTCCAAATAGTAGAACCTAAACTATAATTTTAGAATAGTAAAGAATGCTTTATCGACATCCTAAACAGCAATTTCACTGACAAATTTGGAGCTGTTTTCAATAAAATAACGATACATTACTGTAAATGCGTAAATTTGATGCTCTTTTCACAGGATTTTATTGAGTTTTTGAAAAACTTAATTTGAAATCATTTGAAGTATTCCACTCACAAACGCCATAATGTATGCAATCGATGGAAAGGAGCATATTAATGGCATTAGAGATATTTAAAAATTACATTTGTGTAATGTTTGAAAAACAACAACAACAACAACAAACAAAAGAATACAGCAAAATGAACTCAGCATATACAGCTACTGCAATTAGCACTATCCATTGGAAAATTTTGAAAATAAAAATTTGGAGCTTTTTGAAAAAGTGTTATTTGAGCATTTCTGAAAATGTGGAATTTTGGGCTCACTTTTACAGAAATTTGTTGAGTTTTCAAGAAACTTTATTTGATATTATTTAAAGCATATGTACTCATAAATCCAATAAAGTGAAGAAATCACCTCTAGTGCAAATACTTCCGACATAAGAGAAGTCAAAAATTACTTTTTGTCACTTTGGAAAACAAAAGAATAGAGCAATATGGCATTTATGCCATGGGATAGGGTCTGTTTGGTATCTAACACTAGCAAAAATTTAAAGAAAAATTTGGAGCCATTTTGAGAAATTTTTTTGTAATTTTTAAAATTGAAATATTGCATGCACTATTGCATGAAAACTACGAAATGTCCAGAAAAGCTAATGACCTTATTGAAAGAACTATTTATTGACAACAATTTTCATTTAAAGAAAAAATCTGTCTTCAATTTTGTAGCTGCAGGAAAACGCCGAAAAAAATTCAAATTTTTGCAGTATTAGAAAATTTAGAGTTAACCGTGAAAACGGGACCTTGCCACCTTTATAAGTGTATTTACAACAAGAAATTTAAAGAAAATTTGGAGCCATTTTTGAAAAATTTTGAAAATGTCCAGGAGGCTCCATTATTTTAATGAATTTTTTTCAAAATTTCAAAGCTTCAACTAGAGCCAGATGGACAGGAGTTTCTTCAATTTGGAAAAGATTGTACATGTGGTTTAGGCACTAGGTTTGTTCACATATGACAGACCGACGCTTTGGGAGAAAAAAAAAACACTTTTGGTAACAGGAAACCTAAAACATGTATTTCGTGAAATTCAAATAGATCTTCCATAGCATTACATAACTTTCTATCCTAAGTATATTACTCCTGTATGTATACTAGAAAGGAAAAAGCTGTCCCTAATTTTTTTATCAATGAATGAACAAGGAAGATCTTTGACTTTATCAGAATCAAAATAGGTTTAATGTGATGAATATAAATAAAACGGTCTTAATAAATTTTCAACTAAAATCAAAATTAAATCAAAACTTTAAAGTAACCATACAAATGATGAAGTAGCTGTCAAGTTTAGCATCACAAATTTTGGTATAACGTTGTTCAGAAGTTGTCATTTAACAGACACATAGACAACTTATGCAATAAATTAAACAGAAACATTTTTTACTCAGGTATTTCTAAATATTTAACATCAAACATGTTTCTCATGCTATACTATGGAACTATTCACTTCATCTTCATATGGAATTGAGATATTGGAAAATACTCTCACAGATAAATATAAAGAGATTATTGATTGTCCAAAAGAAAGCCAAAGATGCATCTTCAATTTACAGTCTCGCAGACGGCAGAGAGTTGTTCTAAAACATAAAATCAACAGTCATTGCACTATACGTATACTCACCCTACCAATCAATATCAACAATATGTGTCGACTTAAACAATGAAATACATAACTATTCTATTCAAGTCAGCACAATTATAACAGAGTACACACAGTAAATCGCAACAATGAAGGTTCACTGCAGTCACACTATTTAAAAACTTCCACATCATATTAAAATAACTTGTAGCAGAACTTGCAGAAAGTTACTTAAATCTTATCTTATTGAAAATGCCCTCTTGCCTTGCTTGAGTTATAACAGCCTCTTTACTTACTGCATACAATTATTGTGTACTGCAGTGCAAACATAGAAACTTTTTAAATATTTATTTGTTTGGTATGTTATGCAGCATCTTTATTCCTGTCTAATTAAAAGACTAAAAATCACTGTAATCAACATCAATATATATTACCATTATCGCCATAAAGAACACTTGCAAAGTATCTTCACATAATTTTAGTGCATAAAAATGAGATTAAGCCAAGTTTTATCATATCTTGGCCTAGTTGAAACTTACATAGTGTACCTAACTCTATGGACAATCAAATATTATTATTATTATTATTATTATTATTATTATTATTATTATTATTATTATTACATATTATTATTATTATTGTATTATTATTACTACTATTATTGGTATTATTATTATTATTATTATATTATATTATTATTACTATTATTATTATTATTATTACAAATATATATCATTCCAATTTCATCCGCTCTGGAAAGTAAAATTTAACTGTGCAATGACTACATCCTACATGTAAACACCTCAACACAATTTGAAATGAGTACAACTAAACATAAATACAATATTTATTTTAAATAATCTTATAATTTTATTATTTAATATATGAAACTCATAAATACATGCACTTTTCTGTTTTGTTTGTACTAGAAATATATATTATCCATGCGTTATCCGTTATAGAATTTAAATACTTAACTGTGCAATGACTAATATCAACATGTAAACATATCAGTACTGCATATTTGCCAGTATAAATATTAAAATTACATTATACTTACAATTATTTAAGGTTTAAATAATTGTAAGTGTTAAATGTAAATACCCTAATCTAAGACCTTGATTTTGTTCAAAACTTGTAACCCAAGTACTATGAACAATAAAATTGTATTATTATGTTAATCATGTGACATATCAAAGGAATGTTGAATTTCTGTACTTTGCTAGCCACCCATTTCTAGCAATTCACAGAGATGCAGAGACAACCTTTGCACATTAGACCCTTTTTGTTCCACAAGTGTGTAAATTAACAGAATACCCAAACCAAATAATTTCACAGTACTTTGATGTATGGTTATGGAACATTCAAAGTTTAAACTAGCTCATGTTTGCGTGTTATCTTATTACCTAATTTACATTTGAAATTACACTTTAAAGGTCAGTAATTCTATTGAATTACTTCAAACTTCATAACCAAAAGATACCTGGAATTTTGAAAAGTGAAAAATCTCAAACAAGCAATATAAGAAGTTAACATTTTTGTAAAATATTTGAGCAATTGCTATTAGTCGCCTAAATGGCAAAAGTTGAGCCTACAGCCCGAGAGAAAGAAGAGTTCAAGATAATGAACACAATATAAGGATAAATATATCAAATATAATTAATTACTGTTACACTATATAGTGAGATTTTATCATATGAAATTTAGAAATGCCTTTATCTATTTTGTACATCACTGAATACATGGGGGCAACATTGATAAAAATATATCAAAATAAAATAATTTTGCAATTGAAAGTTTCTTACAAGAACTAAAGGAGTCCAAATTAGCGATTTCTGCAAGACACCAAAAACATTTAGAGTAGACGTGCACAGTAATTAATTTATAATTTTTTCCTGCCTTACATTTTTCCATGTGTTTTTCACATACTGAAAATAAATGTACCAGCTGTAGGAATAACTTGGTGAAACATCTCAAATTATGGAATTTGGACTTGTTTGGTTCTGTAAGAAACCCTCAATTCATTTTTGACAATTATCAGCAGTAATGGGAATGAGTAACTGTCTACAGAAACAAAACTGCAGAAGCTTTGGTTTATCCATCCCAATCAAATTAGGGCTTTATATATTTACATCACAAAGAAATGATAGCAAGAATTGTCAATCCTCACTTCTGCAATCCTCCTGCACACTTCATGTAAAACACAATGTTTCTGTCCTTTAATTGATTAGACTCAACTTCATATTCCTTATTCTCTTAAAAATCAGTCAGCTTCACAAACTAAAATAACACAATACGTAAACAATACAACTGTACTACATTTGAAACTCACCATTCTAAACACACACACACACACACACACACAGTTAGCCTTAATATTGCTTTGAAAACTTTTAATAATAAAGAAACAACTTTCTGCATTACCTTAATCAATAAAAAAAGATCTTTAACTTTTAACAATGAGGCTGAGTGACCAATGAAAACATTTCTTCTCTCAACCTACATGAATGTTCTGATTGAAAAGAAACAAGAAATAATTACAAAAAATGGAGAGAAAACATAACATTTGAAATATAATTTTTTAGGGTAAAGAAACTAAAACTAAGAAAGTGATTGAAGACAACTTGTTGAGTGATCTACAATTGGACACACCAAGTATTTTGAATTAGGAAATATACTTCTGAACTGACTGACACTGATAAATGGAAAGGATTTGGTATTTCAGTAGAAATGGCATATTCCAGGAATATCTTGAATGGAATGAGGAGCAAATCACTCACAAGTGGGTGGTAGATGTAAGGGAAGATCAGGCACAGGTCCAATTTAACAGGATACAAGCATCTAAACATCAACTTTTATCATTCTAAGATAACATCAAAGCTATCCAGCCACCTGAAAAGTAAACAGAAAAAAGGAGCGGACAATAACAAGGTGAAATATGCACACATCACGAAAAATAGGATCAGAAAATTGAGACGATAATTGTCCCAATATAAAGAAACGGTTAGGCTTGCAGATCAGTTGCACGAAGGAATTGTTGTGTCTCTTTACTCTGATTTAAAAATGTTGAAACACAAACTAAAAAGTAATGAATAATTTATTCACCAGTTCCGATATTATTTTTTTATTTATTTACTCACTTTAACTGATAACCAGTGGCTTGAATGCTTCATCGCCAATATAAAATCAAGATCTTCCACCCTTTGTCAATCGTCCAATTGCTTGATCACCAACTTTGGTACATTCTTTTATAGCAATTTCGGAAGGAATAATAAACTGAGGTTCTTTATTGCTGAAGCCTAGCTTCGTATACCTGTACATAAAAACAAATCCAGATGAACAATACCAAATATCGAAGTAAATGTAAAGCGTCCGCGACAAAATTTATATATGACAAACATACCCTGTCCCCACATCAATAACACACGCAGGTAATCTTCCAGCCATTCTCGTCAACCCTCGTCTCTTCTTGTCTGAGCTGCAATTAACTTCTTTATTACGATCAAACACACGACATCGAACCACGCCTACAGTACAGATGATACCAGTGGGCGGACACGGCCGTGTTGACGGACCGTCGTAACGAACTTCTTCCAAGTAGCTGCCATGACGTTCGTATGTGTCGCAGTAGTCGCATACGGAAAGCGTATTACTCTTTGCCATTCAGTTAGACATTCCATGCATATGCTTGTAGGAAATTAATTATTGTTTATATATTGCTTTGGGAAGGGCAAGGGTAAGTTGTAAATTAAAAGACATTTTTAAAACGAAAAAAAAAAATTTATTTTTTTATTTTCTACTACAAAATTAAATATGGAAGTTATAGTTTAAATCATACAGTAGAAAATGATTCTAAAACAAAATCATAAACTTACAACTACACTCTGAAAATTAAAAACTTGAAAATATAATATAAAATAAATATCACAGAACCAACTCAACATTCTATTATTTACATTACAAATTTAAAAAATTAGTTCAAAACAAAAAATCAAAGCACTGACAAACTTGAAATCTTAAAAACAATTAAACAAGACTGAACTCAAAATTGCAGAGAAATAAGTTACAAATAAAATGTTTTATAAAGAATGCACACAATATAAAAATCACAATAATAAAAGGAGACTAAAATTAATATCAATAATTAACTACACTCATTGAAAATGCAATTGAACCTAATTTGTAACATTTTGAAAGTTGTCATTGCATTATGACATTAAAGAAGAAATAAGTCTGTCAATTTTTCTGAATATTTTGCAGGCCCCATACATTTGCATAAATTTATCAAAGAACACAAAAGTTGAAGAAACAATCAGGAAAATAAATATTTTGTAGACCAATAGTGTCGTTTTCAACATGTTTCAACTCTAAATATAACATTGTCTTGATGACACTACTGTCATTAACTGGATAAGAAGTTCTTGCATTGTTTGGATAAGAACTCAAAGGGGCCTGAGATTAGACACATACCACATAATTTCCAGCAAGCAAGCAGAAAACTAAATGAAAACTAAAATACATGTTTTAGAAAATAAGAAAACCAATATACAAACAATGGTGTGAGATCTTCTGCAATCGAATCCGAATACTCATTAACAAAGATGTTATAACAGGTAATGCGAGCAAAGAAAACATGGGACTACAAAGATTATTTAAATAAGTATATCTTAATAATGTTGGAATAAGATAATTAAATCTTGCTACAAGAATTCATGTTTAAAACTGAAGAGTTTCATACTTTCATTAACACTTTTCACAACTGTGTAATTAATTTTGGTCCTCATAACTTACATGTCACAAAGCAATAAGTCTACGCTTTCATTTATAACTAATTTTCAATTTTTAAATTTTACTTATGTTTATTTCATTGGAAATTCAGCGTATCCTCTCTATTTAGCTGATTTAGGAATTATAATCCTTGTTTTGGAATTAATTTTTTAACATTAAAAAAATGTATTTACTTATTTTCTAGTTTAAATTTTCCTAATTGCAATAAATAAATTATTTGTTTAAGTATTGGAAAACTTGCTTACTTGATTTGAAAGAGCAAAATATTTATTATCTCAAATTCTCCAACTCAATGAATAAATTAATTCTCAATTCCACTTAAGTATTTTAATCTATTTTCTAGAAACTTATCATACACAAAAATCATACATACAAAAATTATTAAAAATATTTTGAATGTTGGTTCTTCAATTTTGTTCAACATTTTTCATCTTTTTCACATTTTTGATAATGTATATCCAAATTAATACCATCAAATAGATCCTGAATAATTACATTCAAATTCTGTCTAACTTTAACTTTTTTTACAACTTTTACATGACTTTCAAATCCCAATGTCATTTATATCTAGAAAAGTATTAGTACTGCAGTGGTGTGTCTGTGTACCAAAGAAGTTTGTACCTGACTACTGTTGTGCATGACTTTCCTCTTCAAATGTGTCCATTTGTAAATGACCTTCTGCATCTTCCACCATTAGGTCACCTGGAAAATTATAGCATCAATTGTATAAAAAGCCATTAGAAAAATTAATTTGATATATAAATAAATTTGAAATGTTTAATGGGAATGGTATGTTGTTTGAAAAGAAATTAAAGATAATTAAATAATAATTTACCTGAATGAGTACTTGATATCGTAGTGAGGAGACTTCCAAGGCACTCGGCCACTGGTGGATCTATAAGTAAGAAATAATGACACTTGTAAGTTTGATCCATTGATTATGAATTATAAGTTTTGTCTAGCAGATATATTAGCATGGCAAGAAAGGTTAGCAATCCTGTTGTAATAAGAAAGAAATGATACTTGTTTCTGAATTCTATTCACTAAAGTATTGTTGCCATTTTTAAGTAAACTTATTTATGATAAAAATTCTCAATTGTTGCAATTTGTGTATTCATTTTTTTAAAGATGGCTTGCAGTATCTTACAGCACAAAGCATAAATTGCAATTTTCCTCTCCTTAAAAATAATTTTATTTCATGACTTAAAACTTATTTTGAAGGAACAGTCCCAGCCACTAAGTGGACAAGGAACTGTTCTTCGTGGTCTCGGTGCCAGTCACTCTTGAATGATAGAGCACAAGGTGACCTTTTCCAATTATCATTTGGCCATTCTGATATTGGTGAAGATGCAGAATTTAAAATACATGACATTACTATGACATGAAACAAAATGACCATGACCACACACATAACATGTATTTCTGCAAAAGAAAATTTATATTAATGTTTTGTAATGAATTTAAAATACATGACATTACTATGACATGAAACAAAATCCTTCATTTTTTGGCATCAATAAATTCAACCTAAATATTAATTCACATATTTCATGTTAACAACTCCATTCATACATACTATAGGTTTTAATTTTGAAATGTATTATAACATTATTGGAATGTAGTGGATATCAAGCTATTTGAAATGTATTATATGAAATGGGTGTCGTATTATAGACTGTTCTACATTCTAAACAATTTAGTTTATTAATATTTATATATAACTGCTACATATTACACACTACAAATTATAGTGACTATAAAATATTTACGTTAAACGTGCATTCCTTACATTTGTAAAATGTAATGGACAAGACATCATGAATTCATAACGGTAAATTATGTTACTTTCGTCTTTTCAGTAATAACAATTTTGTCACACTAATATTTGAAAACATACTTACTGACTAGAACCTTTGATATTTTTGGCTTCTCTGCACGAAACGGAACAGAGCTACCTTTTCGCTGCGAAGCACTCACTTATGGAACCCTTCTTTCCAAAATGTCTTCGGGGTCCGTCTCAAACTCAAAGGGTACGATGGAAGGGATACGAGTATTGGCAGCGATTGGCTGAATTTTCGAAACATCGTTAATCATTCGTAAATTTCGCCCTTCTCGAATGTTGGCGGGTAGTCCCGCGACGTCAATATCACATGACAAAATAGCGTTGGTGCAGCCATCAGAGTACGTGAGGGCAACTACTTGACCTTCTCGTAGCGCGACAAAATCTCCCATTTACGTGACGTCCCACTGATGATACGTCTGTATATGCCACGCGAATCCAAGCATATACTTGTTTTTTAATGTGCATCTGTGAGTAGTATCTAAAGATAGAATTCGGCACGACTTTTGCGTCTTTTTGATCCTGCTGCAAGATGTCGTGATCGCGACCGATCAAGCAGTGCTGCAGATTAAGCGACTCTAGCGGCAGGACCGAGAATGACGCAAAAAGTCGTGCTGAAGTCCATCGCGAGATACTACCCACGGTAGAAAAACTCAAGTGTAGGCACGGCACACCACAAGACAATACTATACGGATATAAGATACCCAGGTCTGACGCCAGGTTACCATCCACCGTACCACAATGTAGATATCCAAAGTTAGCATCGGGAAGTTAAAAAAATTAGAATTAAAATTTGTCGCTTTTTTTTGCTAATTTGTTACGCAAAAACTTGTCGCTTTTCATTTGACCCTGCTATTAAAGATTCGGCTAATCTTCATCAAGTTAGCATCGCGAACTGAAGGGAAAAAAAGAAAAAGAAAATACAGAGATAAATAAAAATATTTATATGGGAATTTGTCGCTCAAGATTTCACAAAAAGAAATTTGTCGCTTTTCAAATAATAACAGAAATGCAATTTTTCGCAAACGCGATGCCAACTTGATGCCAAATTAGCAAGAAAACTAACAAATTACAGAGATAAAAAAAAAAACTAGCCACATAGGAATTAGGATTTTTTTGTTGTTCAAGAGTTCCCAAAATGAAATTTTGTCGCTATTCAACACAGAATGTCAGCAATAAGAAAATTTAATAAAAACGATGCAGCAATTTTTTTGAAAAGTTTGAACATGTCTCAAGAGCTTCATATCAATGACTCGTCAAAATTAAAATATCGATTTCAAATTCAAGGGTACATCAACCAGACGAATTGAGGAATATCAATTTTGAAGAAAATCGGCTGTACAGTTTAGCCGCTAGCGTTATTCACAGACAGACCTTTGCCGTCAATCGATTTTTCGCTATCAAGGATCCACAAAACATGGATTCAAATGAATATTCGTGTGAACAATCTTGCACAAACGATTAGTATGGTTTCAATTCAACTTTCTGAATACAAACGTATACACGGGGTTCATGTAGTACAGAGAGGCTGGCTGTACCAAATCAGTTTAATATAGACGTAAATACATTGCGAAAAAGAATTAAATCTATGAAAAGTGGAAGTCGCAGTCATAATCTAACAGATTATTCCATTTCTGATGAACAATTCAAGCGTGCCTGACGATTGGGAAAATAGCTACCGTGGTTCTGATTTTCAACAGTGGTGACAGAATTGTTTTGCTTTCCGCCCTGGCATTAAAATCTCCGAGAAGAACTATATCTTTTATCTCAACAGTGCTGATCACCTCGTCTAGTTTTGAATAGAATTTTCAGGATACTAGATTTTCGTTTTGTTTATGCATAGATTCCAAGAATTGTCAGTTTAAATCTATAGTTTTCAAGATTTACTTTAATAATTTTTCGTCAATCGCTTCCGGTTTTTTAGGTCCTTTATATTTTTTTCAATAACTATGGACACACCTGTACTTTCTTTGATCTTGGAACACCACTCCAAATGTGTATGTATGGGCCGATTTCCTCTGTTCCTGAGGCTTTTTTCTTAGTTTCGCTCATGGCTGCGATATCTATATCCATCTCTTGTAATTCATGTATTACCTCCTGGGCCTTTTTCCCAAACCCTTGAGTATTCTAAGTCCCTATGTTCATAGTCCATTTCTGTTTGCCAAGTTCGTTTCAATATCCAGCCGGCTTATTCTCGTTAGGTTTTTTAGCATTTTGAATTTTTTCTAAGACAATGGGGAGCTGGCCCATCGCCTCAACCCCCTGCTCGGAGGACCAGGGGTTTTTATTCAGAGTATTCCTTCTTTTAGAAGAGCTGTCTTCTAGGACTATCGAACCTCATCTACCTGGATTTAGGAGAAATAAGGAAGGCATTGTAGAAAATTGCGAGGAAGAAGAAACTACTAGAACAAAGGGAAGAAGAGAAGATGAATGACACCCTAGCCTCAAGACCTAATAGCTCGGGTTGAAAATACAGGGACCAAAGAGAGGTCTAGTAGAAGAGATAAAAGAAGTATGACTCAGAGTAAATTTTAGCAGTGTCATACTAAAGACGGGTACCACCTGACAAAAAAGGGTCGCTGGTGGGGTGGGGAAAAGGAATTGGACACAGGTATTGGGCGGGATGGAAGTGTCGGACATGGAAAGGGACTGAAAGGTCGTTGTGAGACATTCTTCGTCTCACTCCCCGCTGAGGTCTGTACAGCTTGGGTGACCTACCTGTAGTAATGTTAATCGATTCTTCGACCAATCAACACTTTTACTCCTGTCATAGTCCTCAGCTTCATGGGAGCACGCAAATCTCCTCGTCCGCGCGGTCAGAGAAAGCCATTATTAAAACAAATACTTTATAAATATATTGTTAAATTTCTTTTCGGGGCAATTTCTACGGGAGAGGTTTCCGCTTTACAGCTTTTAATGACGAGCCACGCCTGGCCCTGCACAAAGAGTGTCTGCCCTTTTCCGTCCTTCCGCTCCCCGTAAGGGTGCTAGATCCATATATCCATCCAGAAGTATGCAGATGCATACTTTTTGTATTATATATTAATTTGTAGATAATTTGTTTAATGTTTAATTTATATCTATTCGTGTAATTTTCAGCATTGACGATGATACATGATCGAAAAGATCTTAAGCAGAAAAATAAAAATTGATACCAGACAACATCTGTTTTATTTACTTTCAAATAAACAATTCTGTGCTCCATTGAAAATGAACGGTGTACCATTGATTGATGTTAAGGCAAAAAAATTTTAGGTCTCTCAATTTAGTCAAACCTAAATGGAACGTCCATTTGAATGAATTGAATATAAAATTAAGTTAATTATGCTACGCGTTCAGAATTTTGCAAATCAGTCAGCTTCATACTGCTCGTTGTATATATTTCGCGAATGTTCATTCCGCCTGAGATATAATATTCTGGGAAATACATCTTGATTCTTGTAAGTCTCTCCTTTATTAATGTTGGCATTTTATCATTATCTTGTCCGTTGATTTACGAATCGGTAGTGTTTGTCAAAATGCTCAAGGACGAGAATATATTTTCAGAAAACGCCAATGTCTATAACTATAACACTCGACCTAGTAATCATATTCATCAGGTGACAGTATCAACTGCTCATTACAAAAATCCACATACAATACATGTACATTATTTTACAACACTTTGCCAGATGACATTAAACGATTAAATTCAATAGAAAAGTTTAAATCCAAAGTGAAATCGTTTCTGCTGCATAACTGTTTCTATACAATTAGAGACTATACTGAGTATCTCAAGAAAAGTAACATTAATTTTACACTGATACATAATGCATTATTTACAATTTGACTGTATAAATGTGTAACAAACCGGAATTGTAAAAACCTGTAACAAATATTGTACTACAGCCTCGGGCCAATGACTCCTATCCGATCAGGTTTTTCGTCCAGTTTCCTGATCCATTGAGCAAATGCTGAGATGGCCCTTGTTTTGCTTCTGACATAACTGTAACTTCATTATCTGTGCAATGTCCAGTCCACGCCCATAATTGACAGATGACATTAAACGATTAAATTCGATAGAAAGCTTAAAACCAAGTAAAATCTTTTCTGCTGCATAACTGTTTCTATACAATTAGAGATTATCCTGAACATCAAAAGGAAAGTAACATTAATTTAACAGTGATATTTGATGTATTATTTACCATTTGAACAATATAATTCTAAACAATCCGTAATAAGTCTGGGTCAATGCTTCCATTTCGATTAGGTTTTTCGTCCAGTTTCTGATCCTTTGAGTAAATGCTGAAATTGCTCTTGTTTTGCTTCTGGACATAAATGAAACTTCATTATCTGTGCACGTGTTCTACATTCAGTGGAAAATATAGTTCTTCAAATTATCGTTCTCTATGTTGTCGTTGCAGGAAGTATTATTCCTTGACGAAGGACATGAGGACGTCATTCCGTCAACTACCTGAGGACATTCAAAACTCACCAGCATCCTCGAACTTCAGCCCTGAGTTCATTACAACATCAGGCGCACGCACATCGACGGGCCGCAGCCCGCGAAGCGGGACTTGTCTTGCTGACGTGGTGTGCTTCAATGTGTATGAGAAAGACTAACTGTACCCCTCATGAATCCGACCATGACAGATTCTACTACTACTCCACCACGCATGCTGCTTCAGCGTCGCCTGTCGAGAGCCGGGTGTTAACCCGTGAGGTCACAACAGATTATTACATCACGTGTTCATATCGACCAAGTTGTACAAGTTTCGTACAAGTTGATGTCAGCACTTTCAAATGTAAACAAGAGGCATAAACAAAATCGTTAACCTTGTAACGTCACCACTGCTAACATCACGTGTTTACACTGATGTAAAGAAAGACAGCTGTGTTTGTTTACATGTTCCAGTACCGATCAATTTCCATTACAAGTGCTAAGTGTACCCTATGAGTTGACGTAAACATCATTTTGCTCTATTTTTGTGTTTTTTTTTCAATTGTTACACATGTACGTGTATACGGAGTAGTATAGGTAGTATAGAGAATGTTATGTAATGCTTCGGAAAATCGATTTCTGAGATTTCAAATTAAATACCTGTTTTGGGGTCCCCTCATACCGAACAATGGATTTTTCAAAACTTCCGTCTGTCCGTCCGTCTACCCGTCTGTCCGTACGCCTGTCCGTCCGTCCGCGTGTCTGTCCGTCCGTCTGTCTGTCTGTCCATCCGTTTGTCCTTCCGTCTGTCCGTCCGTCTCGAACAACACTAGCGCCTAAACCATACGTAGTATTTTTTTCAAAATGGATATTCTCCCGTCGATAATGCTCGACTCAAAGCTGTCTGTTTTGAAAAAATCTTAAAATTTTTAGTACTTCAAAGGGCTCCTGAAAATTTTCAAAATTTTCGCAAAAATGGCTCCAAATTTTTCTTCGAATAAATAAAGAGTAAAATACACAATTATAAAGATGGCATAGGCCCGTTTTTCACTCTGAAGTTTTAGAATTTTAAAATTTGAATTTTTCGGCTAATTCTAATTGTTGTAAGATTGAAGATAATGAAGTTTTCTTCAAGTAAAATGTCCATAGTTCGTTCTTTTATTAAGATTAGTACATATTTTTGAAAATTTTGGGTTCTTGAGCAATATTGCTTACAATATGTGCAATATTAAAAATAACAACATGTATTTCTCAAAATCGGCTCAAAATTTGTTCTTAAACTTTTAGTGTGGATAGTGCTAAATTTCTATTAGATGACATAAACGCCGAATTGCTCTTTTCTTTGTTTTAAATGTGTGTAGTATATTCTAACTCGTTGGGGGAACACAGCCTCGGCTCTGATGGGAGCAATACTGCCGACAGACTCGATAAACCATAAAATCTCTCGTGTGCCTTGTTCTACTTCTATGCGATTTTATCATCAAAGTGTTTAGTTAGTATATGTTAACTACGTAGTATGAGGTAATTAGTGCCAATGCCGACTTTGCCGCCCGGCCGCGCGACAAGAACTGCAAGACAAGCGCCAGCGCGCGAGAAATGCTCAGAAACCGCCAAACGTCCCTCGTACTGGCCAGTCGCGCTCCACATCTTCGGAGGAGCGCGCGCAACGAGTTCGCATCGAACAGTTTTCCGAGTACGCTCTCTCACAAGCCACCATGACTGACCCCTCACAGGATACACCCACCTCCCAAATCATCGCTGATACCATCCGGGCATTGCGCCACATCGCGCAGCCGGAACAACCAAAATTTGATTTGGAAGGTGCGTGGGACAAGGTATCGGCACAAGCCGATAATCCAGCCACCGAAGAGGAATCAGGTAGAGGCGCGGTTGTTAACAAACATCAGACTTACCGTGGCGGAACAATCTCCCGAAGATCAGTCAAAAACTTTGGCATTCAGGTGCGCATGCGCAGTAGGCTGGCCGTCGTCCAGCCGGGCTCTTTGAACGCGGCCGCGCGTCGCGTGCGCCCGCACGCGCGGCACCGTCCACATCGACCGCGACCACGCACAATTCGGTCGCTGTCATTTAAGGCGTCTCCTATTGAACCATTGAATCCCATTGAAGCACAGCACGGCGCGAGATTACGCTCTTGCATGGCATTTGCTTCAAGCCATCTAGGATACTCTTCACAAGATAGAATTGGTACACGCCCTTGCGCAAGGAACAATTGATTTTCGAAGGGATCAATTCGACAATAAATTAGTAACTAAATCTTACCCCCGGATAAGATGGTAAAACGTTACTTAAACCAAATGACAAATGAGTAGATACATCTACAACTGAACATAACAAGTGGTGCTACAGAATGACACAGACTTCCGCGTACTTGAAAGTTTTTTTATTTCTTTGGTCTGAGCTATTTTTCGGACTTGCTACATACCATTTACAGCCGTCCAAAGTACATGTTTTTGAAATTTTCTAATTTTTTCGGTTTTCTAATGGTAGAACGAAATATTAATTTGAGAATATTTTAGAAGAGTAAAACCTTGTCCTATAAAGAAATTTTCTGTAAAAATTTGGAGTCTTTTTAGAAAATGGCGTTCCAACGTTATTGTAAACGCGAAGTTTGAACCTCTTTTACAGAAATCTTTTGAATTTTCGAAACAATTTATTGGTCGTCATTTAAAGCATGTTCACTCGCAAATGCAATAATGTATACAAATCGCTCGAATCGCGCTTATTAAAGGCGTGAGAAAATTTTAAAAATACATTTGTGTAATTTTGAAAGATATTTAAAATTTTTAATTAAATTTTATAAATATAACAATTTTTGAAAAAATAATTCGGGCAATTAAGGTTAAAGGCATGTGATATTTAAAAAATACATTGTGTAGTTTTGGAAAACAAAAGAATACTGCAAGTGAATTTTATGTCATCTTAAACCGTGCAAATAGCACTATCGGTACGAAAAGTCTGAAGAGAAAATCGAGCCATCCTTGACAATATGGCGTTTGAGCATTTGTGATAATGTGAAATTTTGAGCTCAATTACACACAAAACTTTTGAGTATTCGAGAGAGTTTACATGACATCATTTAAAACACATACACTCATAAATACACTCATAATGTGAACAAATAGTCATTAATGTAAATAATGACCGATGGGAGAGACAAGTCAAATAATTATTTTTTGTAATTTTGCAAAACAAAATAATAATCCAAAACAACGCTTATGTCATCTTATAGAGTACATTTAGCACTATTCCTACCGAAAGTTTAAAGGAAAG
>CAXIVR010001544.1:65000-198505 GCA_964035755.1 Teleogryllus oceanicus
TAGCTGGTTTTGAAAATATCTGGAAGACGTTCCAGTCCATAAAGAGGCATTAAATATCGAGTTAACAGGGTATAATGGCATACGCACAAGTCTTTAACAAAGAATCCGTATTTCATCTAAACCGACGAATATTTATTTTTTAGTTTACCGATTATTTTGAGAATTTCATAGGAAGAAGTTTCGGAAACGAACATTTAGACAATTATTATCATATTTTGTCTAATATTGTCTAATATCATAGATATTGTGAATGGCTGAGCTGCAATAAACACGCAAATGTTGGTTTGAAAATATGGTTTCTACGCAAAAATTTGTATTCTAGAATCATATAAACAGACCAGAAACATGTAACATGTTTAATATTAACAATATAAATTAATATATTAGTTCAGAAAGAAAAAATAACCGAGAAATAAAAAGCAGTCGAACTGTGATAATTGGGTGCTTTTTTTTATTTCTAGGTTAATTTTTCTTCTGATCAAATGTATCATTTATTTTGTTAATAATAAACAATTTAGATATTAATGAATGCTTCTACAACGCAAATAGTTGCCTAGAAAACATATATCCAAACCAACTTTTGAATGCTTATTGCCATTTGGAATATCCGTGTAGTTTATTAGACAAAATATCCTTAAAATTGTCGACATTTCTCCCCAAAAATCCTGTATATACAGGGTTTGATTTCTGTTGGTACGCGACGGGAAAGGCGTCCCGGTTCTTGAAATAATTATTGTTATATTATATATAAATAACTATTGCTATTATATTAATAAATAATTTGAGGCGCGTTTCAACCTAAGATTTTAAAAATAAAGCATTGGATATAAGTATCAAATAACCTTATGACGACACTGTTCTCAGTTACGTCAAGTTTTAATTTAGAGACTCAAAGTGAATGGTCAGTTTACTCACCTAAATAAAGTTTATCTTAGTATACATACTATTAAGAAAGTGTTTATGTTCAAAACAAGTGTTGTTTCAACAGCATGTATTTTCATTTATTCCTAATTGCTACGCAATATTCAATACGGGCTATTTAACCTGCAAAAAGGGGAAAACACCACTGAGCATAAAATATTTTCTACTCGCGGATTCAAACTGGATTCTTGTTAACGCCTCTGACACGGTTCCCCCTGCACCACCAGGTACACGACAAGATGCGAAAAGGAAGTGACGCATTTGCATTCGCATTTGCATTTGCATTTGCAGTTAAAAAAAACAGTGTTTAATTTACCTTAATACAAGATCTATTTTTAAAAAGAGATTTCATTAAACAAAAATCTCTAGCGTTAATATTTGTTTTCACAATGTATTTGTAGACAAGGTATTTGTTTGAAATTTTCGAAAATTCAGATCGTTCGCAAATTGAACGCACGCCATCTTTAAACATCTTGTGCTTCGAGGAATGGATTTACAGAAAAATTGGAGCTCTTTTTAAGAAAATTATGTAAATATGATCGGTATGTACCTTCAAAATTAAAAGATTCGTTTCAAATTCGAAGATTCGTAATATTAGCAAGATCGTTCAAGGTATATCCATTTTGATGAAAATCATGTTTATTTTAGGCTCTAGAATTACTCACACGAAGACGGATTGACAAGGAGGTTTTCGGAAAATCACTTTTTCGGGTTCAAAACAAACGTTTTGGCAGCCTTGTGTATTGAAAATAAAAGAACAATACCAACAATCCAACTTTTTCGAACTAGCTACTTACAAAACGTGTTTTCTGTAAAAATTTCGACACTTCCTCCTACAGCATTACGTAACTCTCTTTACACGTAGAGGTAAAAATATTACAGCAGATTCGATCTTACGTACCTAAGCTTCTTCAACAGTGCGTTTACCTGCTATACCACAGAAACTCGTAACTGTTGTTTCTCACAAAGATGATTTTAAACGGTCATGTATCACAGATTTGACTAAAAAAGAACGTGCGGCGTTTAGATGCTTGTGTTAACTACAGACGGACAGACAGACGTTTTGTCGTAAATAGATTTTTTAGTGAAAAGGACCCACAAAACATGTATTCTGTCTACAAACGTATTGAAATAATTCACTATATACAGGAATAACATTTATCAACTTTGTCGACCAGAGATCGGAATTTAGAGGTTTTGTCGCAAAATCGCGTCTCCCAGCGCATGATTACAATACTTTTTCTTCTTACGACATAATTACCAGAAAGGAAGAAAAAATTGTTTTTCATTGTTTCTATTCAACGAAAATTTCAATCAATTCCAAAGGTGCAATAATCAGTAAATATTAAAATGAGATTTATTAACAATATGAAATGAAATACAGGAAAGGAACTTCTGTTCTTACTTGGTATTCTTAACAAATCTATAAGAAAACATAATAAAGGCATTATTTCAACAATATTCGGGAAAATTATTGTTGAGAATCTATGAGAAAAATGTTAATGCCGGGCCCTGGTAACGAAAAAAGGGTTTTACTAAAACTGTGAAATGTAGAAAAAAATCTTTAAACTCGTGTTGCCAGAAACGAATGTTTTGTGGGTCATTGATACAGAAAAATCGAATGACAGCAAAAAGCCTGTATGTTCTTGTGTCTGTTCGTGTCTGTCTGTAATTAAAAAAATTATATGACCTTATTGAAAGAATTATTTATGACAACAATTTCATTTGAAGAAAAATCTGTGTCAATTTTAAGTTGTAGGAAAACGCCAAAAAATTCAAACTTTTCCAATTTTCTAAAATTAAGAGTTAACAGTGGAAATGGGACCTATGTCGCCTTTATAAGTGTATTTTACTCTGTTCTTAGAAGAAATTTAAAGAAAAATTTGGGGCCATTTTTGAGAAAATTTTGAAAAACCACCCAAACGAATTAACGCTTGTAGGACACATTTTCCCGTGAAGTGGAAAATATAGTGTTTGGAAAATGCCCAGTTCAGGGAGATAATTTTTTAAAACTTCCAAATCAGAGGACTGAATTTCGAAAGAAGGAAGAACGACAAAGAAAATTGAATGTTTCCTCATCCATCCTCAAATAATTCTTCAGTTGGAAGGTCTTTAATTAATGCTGCACAATGGGACCCATAACCTCACCATGGCGTTGTTCTAAGGCCTCACCTCAAACGTTTTCTTATTTACTTTTACTACTTTAAAGCATTAACCATTTATTTGTTATAATAAAACATAAAGTAGCAAACACAACTATTTGTCGTAATTCATCTAAATCTCGAGCAAACCTACAAAAATATTGTGAAATGTAATACGCTCATCAAATTTTTGTCAAAGTTTTCTCATCAAAGTTCAAAGACTTCCAAAAGTCCTTCATCAAAGATATTTTCATATATCCTTTATAATGTAATACTGGCCAAATCCCGTATGTTATATCTTTCCCATTCATGTCCCCAACAATGAACTTCTCGGAAACACATCTCAAATATCCATAGTTGAATATTATAACAACGAAATATCAAATTTTTGTAATAAATGTTCCTTCAAAATTACGGTATTTTCTGTTTTTCTTTCATGTTATATTTAAATACTATTATTAAGAGAAAAACCTCATTGAGATAATTTCAATTAAATCGATGACTGAAGATAAAGTCCTGAGACTCGGTTTCCCGCTGGTTTCTTTCTGTACCGGATTCATCTTGTAGAATTCATCTTGCGTTAAGGCTAAATGCACGAAAAAAACTTATAGGAAAAATCAAATATCGCAGCACTATCATAAGGAATTTACTAGATCGATAACGTCTGAACAAATTGTCGATTTTCGATCTGTAAACGACATTGGGCTCCATTTTTAAAAAAGAATTCACGCATGATGCTGTTTTTCAAAAAGATTTCCCAAAAAATTTTTGAAACCGTTTCATAGTTTCGGGAAGAAATTAAACAATGTGGGCTTATAGCCCATGGCGACGTGCTTCCCGAATCCAACGCCGTGTCAATCATGCAAATCGGATGAATAGGAGCGGCGTAAAGTGAAATTCGGGAAAAAATACCTGATCCCTCCCCTTCCCCTCCCCTTGCCCCTGCGTCACCCGACCCGCCTGGGCCTCCATCGACGCCGCCGAACGGCCCGCCTGCGGCACGGAGGCCGAACTTTCAGACGGCAAGCTGGGCAGCCCGTCCCTTCAGACTCAATATTTTTCTTCACGTGTCAACTAGTGATGCTGTAACACAGCCAAACGGTCTCGTATCATCTGTATTAGTCGTATAAACTATTTTCTTGTTCACATATTTCCGTCTTCCTTTGAATACCATCAAACAATTATTTGAGGCGGTACTCAAAATATCGATTCCGTTTTGGGAAACTGATTTCAAAGAAAATTGAACTAATTGTGTAGATATCACAAATCCATGTCCTTAATCTTATTTACATACATTTTATTTCTAAGATCTTCCGTTATCATTCCACTCCCAAAAAAGAATGAGCCGAAATTACGCACGAGCTCTTTATCCGCGACTCGATTTTGATCTCAAAACGGCGTTTGTCTCTTGATAGACTTCACCTGATAAATATGTTTCCCAAGTAAAATTTTACAACAGTTTTCGTACTTTCGACAAAATTGAAGAAGTGGAAAATAGCCCCAGGCGAGATGCATCCTGAATCCAACACTGCAAATCATTAAAATATAATATTAAGAATCGTGAATCATGTCTCAGCTTACTTGAAGTTATATTGATATAAAATGATTCTGTTATTTTGGTATAAATTTGAAGATTGGAATAAGTAATTCCGGCTCGTCATTTTGATACAAACTACGTAAATGATAATGAAAAATGATGGGTGTAAATCATTGATTGGACACATATATAGTATTTTTAGCAAAATTGTCACGAAAGCAATACAACTTTAACCCTTAGACAGGAACACCACACAGAAGAGGAATATCCGTCTATGAGGGGGGTAAATTATGTTTTGTTATACAGTTATTAATTTGGCAACTTTTAAATTTCTACATTGATACCATTTTTCTAAACATCTACACGCTTATCAGTAACATTTAATCGGTTGCAATTCAATTTATAAGATTTTATACACTAGTAAAACGTAGCATACCAGTCACTGATAAACCTATATTAGGGAATCAGAATGCAAACGTATTAAATCGCGATCCTTATCTAGGTGTCGAGAATAGGATTGCAACATTTTATGTTGAAATTTTCAAAAAATTGATTTTGTATAAACACGAACATATTTATAAAAAAAGAAACATTTTATGAAACCTGATTTATTATCGATGTGCTTGATGAGTTGTTGTGAATGAAAAGAACCGATAATCACAATTTATAAACCCCCCCCGTCAAACGGAGCGGGGAAATTAAATTTGCTATTTCAAAATTTGTAAAATTATCTAAAGTACTTATATTTTTAAACAATTGTACGTGATCATTTTTAAAGGACTGATTATTTTAAAGGAATATTTGAAGATCTGTTTTGATGAACATTTATTAAGGAAACAAACTATCTTCAGTATTTAAGTTATGGAAGACCCGAAAAAGAATTGTTTGTTGCATTTTTCGAAAAATTCAGTATATGAACGAAAATCATCTGCGCCATCCTCTCAAAGCGTCCATTACGCTATCCGGCAATAAAATTTAATCAAAAAAGTTCATTCCTTTTTAAATTTTGAAAATATTTCAGGGGCTTTGTAGAGACTATCCAACAATAAAATTGATTTGGAATTCGGGGCTCGACATCATCTAAATGCCGGGGAAATATCAACTTTGGAAAAAATTTTAACGGTTTAGCTAGCATTTTTCACAGAGGAAAGATTTTTCATTAATCGTTTTTTCCGTATTAACTACCCACCAAACCTGGATTCTGGGTACACCACACGTTAAAGGGATTTTATTCCTATATTTATCAATAGTTATCACATATTTTGATGCCAGGGCGAAAATTACAGTTTTTGTGTCGGAATTTTAGTGATTTCCTCCGTAGCATTACGTAACTTTTACTTTCTCGTATACGCACATATACGGAAGTATGCCGTAGTATAGAAAATTATGTAATGCTGCACGAACAAAACGGCGAAATTTCGACAGAAAAAATGCATTGCCGTGCCCTGAAAACAAAGGAGTTCATAAATCCAGTTACTAAATTAACAGAAAAAAATCTCTAAAACGATAGTGTAACCATAATTCCTGTTTGTGGGTCTTTCAAATCCGTTAGTCAGTCTGTCTGCGTCTATCCGTCTGGCCGTCCGTCTGTGAACACTTCTAGCGCCAAAACCAATTCAGTGATCTTTCGAAATTGAAAGATCCTTGTCAGTGTGACTCTAGTTGAAGCTTTGAGATTTTAAAACATTCTTTAAAATTTGGTATATTACATGAAGCCCCCGTCATTTTAAAATTTTCTCTTAAAACAAACCAATTTTTCTTTAAATTTTTCTAGAGAGACAGTGAAAATACACTTATAAAGGCCTCATAGGTCCCATTGCCGTTAACTCTGAATTTTAAGAAACCGATTTAAAAATTTGAAGTTTTGCCGTCTTCCTGTAAGCTCCTAGAATTGAAAAGACAATTACTCTTTCCAGTAAATTGTTTGTCATGACTAACTCTTCCAATAAGGTCATATATTTTTTTGAAAATTTGCAGACAGACACGAACAGACACAAGAACAGACTCAAGAACAGACACAGAATAGACACAAGAACAGACACAAGAACGGACGCACGAATAGACACACGAACAGACACACGAACAGACACACGAACAGACACACGAACAGACACAAGAACATGCACAATAACAGACACACGAATAGACACACACGAACAGACGACTTTTTCGCCGTCATTCGATTTTTCTGTATCAACGACCCACAAAACATTGGTTTCACCAACACGAGTTGAGATTTTTTCTATATGTTTCACAACATGGAGTTAACCCTTTTTTCGTTACCAGGGCCCAGCATTAACAGTTTTCCTCATAGATCCTCAAGAATATTATTCGAATATTGTTGAAATAATGCTTACAATATGTTTTTCCTTATAGATTTGTGAAGAATACCAATTAAAGAAAGGAGTTTCCTTTCTTATTGTGTTTATTTTATATTGTTAATAAATCTCATCATACTGTTTGCTAAGTTTTCAAATTTGAAACTGATTGTAAATTTTCGTTGAACAGAAACAACAAACTTTTTCTCCCTTTATTTTCTGGTAATTCCGTAGTTAGAAGAAAAAGTATTGTAATCATTCGATTTTTTCGACAAAAAATCAATTTCGAGCTCTAGTAATGACAAAAGTGGGTAAATGTTGTTCTATATATAGTAAATTACTTCCTCCAGCTACGTTTGTAGTCAGAATCCACGTTTTGTTGGTCCTTGGCTTTCTCAAAATCTATTTACGACAAAACGTCTGACTGTCTGTTCGTCTGTAGTTAACACAGGCACCTAAACGCCACGTTCTTTTTTTAGTCAATCTGTGATATACGATGGTTTAAAATAATCTTGGTGACAATGAAGTGTCGTAAGAGCTTCTGTGGTGTAATGGGTAAGTGGGTAAGCCCATTGCTGGAGAAGTTGTGAAAGTAGATCAAATCCATCCATGGCGAATAATTTTTGCGAAGTAGAAACAATTTTGCGGTTAACTTTGCTATAGTTATTATCATTTATCAATTATAAATATCACATAAGCATATGTTTTGAGGCGCCACTACTTATTTTGGTGTGTTAATGTCTTTAAGAATCAAGTATAAATATACCGCAATTGCAATTCTGACTTCAGAACGACTGCATGCGCCCGTGTTAAGTCCGTTATCGCAACTTTCATCTGTGACGTACTTCAGCCTTGGCGATAGCCGCCGAAAGAAAAGAGCGGGAACCTGCTGAGAGTTCTAGAGAACTTAACTTCTGGTTAGAAATATTTCTAAGTGATATGTGCTATGTAGTTGCGTGGGTTTTATTCGTTTGCATTCGTTTGAAATTGATATATCTGACACATGTAGCACGTTTATCTAATTAAAAATCTAAGTACCCAATTAATATAACGATATTATTTTATTTTCCGTAATAAGTATGCCTCGACGGCGTGATTAAGTGTCTGTGGTAGCACAGTGCGGTCATTATGAACCAAAAGGACCCGAGTTCAAATCCTAGTAACGCTGGAATTTTTTAAATCTTCACGTCACTGATGTCAAAGGGAGTTACGTAATACTGCAGAGGACATGTCAAGTTTCACAGAAAACACGTTTGTAAGTCCTCATTCGAAAAAGTGGATTGTCGATATTGTTCTTGCATTATTTCTATACACAGGGCTGTCAAAACCCCTTGTTTCTTGAACACGAAAAGTGATTTTCAAAACTCTTTGACAGTCCATGAATTCTAGAGCCTAAAATAAACACCAAATGGATATTCCTTGAACGAACTGGTTAATATTGCAGATCTTCAAATTTGAAACAGATCTTTAATTTTGAAGGTACTATACCGCAAACCTCATTATATTTTTCAGAATTTTCTCAAAAAGAGCTCAATTTTCTGTAAATCTATTCCTCCCAGAAACCAGGAGACGTTTAAAATGCCATACACGTTCAATTCTGGGCATGACGTTCTGAATTTTCAGATATTTCAAACCAAATACCTATTAACATTGTCGAGAACCTCTGGCGTTGGCCGAAGTTTTTAACAGTATGTGCACAAAAATAAATCTTAGATTTAAATCGTGCGTACTTTTAAACTATTACAAATCTTCATTTCTTTTTACCATAGGAAAGGCGTCTTCTCGTGTACATGGTGGTATAGGGAAACGTGTTCGGCGAGTTCTTTAAGACCGAGATCGAATCCCCTTGAGTAGAAAGATATTTTCTGCTGGAATAAGGTGTTTTTGTTTCTTTTGTGCAAGTTTACGTAGTCCGTATTGCGTAGCGATTTACGAATAAGACGTGAAAGTACATGCTGTGAAAATACAATCATCACTTGTTTTGAACGCAAAACACTGTGTAAATGGTTTTGTTATTTATTTTACGTCAGAAAAACAGTTAAAAACTGCGTATGAGGTGCTATGGGAAAAGTGAATTGTGTGCACATTTTCAAAATTCTGTAGTCTACTTACTCATATACTACTTAAATTTTAATTTTTGAAAGGGAAAAAACTCCTATACAATAAAATCTATGTTTAAGGATAAACAAGCAATAAATTTTGAATTTTGAAATTTTTGAAAGGGAGAAAAAAACAAAAAACCCATGTAATAAAATCTATTTTCCAAGGATAAATAAGCAATAGAACTTTGAAAGGAGAAAAAACAAACAAAAAAACTCCCATGTAATGAAATCTATTGTCAAAGAAAAATAAGCAATAAATTTGGCTCTTATTACTTCCTGCCATTGGCATGACTGATAATTTGAATAATTGTATTTCACACTGAATTCTAGAAGACGTGCACAGAAAATGAAGTTACATTTATGTCAGAAGCAAAAACAAGGGCCATCTCAGCATTTGCTCAATGGATCAGGAAACTGGACAGCCTGATCGGATAGGGTCACTGACCCGGAAGCTATAATTACAATAGTTGTTACAGGTTGTTTATACTCATTTATACAGTCCAAATGGTAAATATTAATTCTGTATCTTATTAGTTATCATTACTTTTCTTATTATGCTCAGTATAGTCTCTAGTGCATATAGAAACAGTTATGCAGCGAAACGATTTCACTTGGGATTTAAACTTTTCTATTGAATTTAATCGTTTAATGTCATCTGGCAAAGTGTTGTAAAATATTATGCATGTATTGTATGTGAATTTTTGTAATGAGCTGTTGATACTGTCTGATGAATATGATTTGAGTGTTATAGTAATAGACTTCTGCATTTTTCTGAAAAATATTCCCGCCCCCTTGAGCAAGTCATTTTTACAAAAAACACTGATTCGTAAATAAAAAGACACGATAATGGTGAAATTCTAGATTAATGAAAAGCTTATGAATCACGTGGAGTGGGATTTGGTTATTATTCGTACAATTCGTTTTTGTAATCTAAAAGTCTAGAGACAAGATGTATTTCCCCAGAATATTATGCCATATCTCCAGGCAGGAATGAACATTCATAGTATACACAACGAGCAGCAAGAAGGCTGACTGAATTTACAGGAATTCTGAGACGCGTAGCATAAAGAACTTAATTGTGTGTTCAATTCTGGCAAATGGACGTTCCATTTAAGGTTTGACAGATTAGAGACCTAAAAATTTTTGTTGCCTTAACATCAGTCAATGGTACACTGTTCATTTTCAATGGAGCACAGAATTGTTTATTTGAAATGGAAAACTGCATTAAAACCGTTTTCTTTTCGTTTTACCTATTAATTTGTTCCGGAACCAATTTGAAACATCTGATATTGTTTATTTACGGTTTCTTTATTGCAAAGAATGTTCGTATCATCTGCAAAGACCGTTCTTCCGTTTTTGAATGCGTCGAACATGCTCGTTTACGTAAAAGTAGGAACAGAATATAAGACTTTAAATCGATCCTTGAGAACTCCACATGCAACGGGCAAAGAGTCGGAAGAGTTGCGTACGTAATGTTCCATCATTTTCCAGTAAGGTATTTCAACTCTCTGAGATCGTTGTTTGGAGTACAATTATAACCAATCCCGATAATACAGATTCCATATGAAGGTAATTTGGAAAGTAAAATGTCGCCGATCAACTGACGTCAAAAGCTTTTGAGATCTAAAAATAATCCAATAGGTGCCTCGTTTTGATCTAATGATGGGGCGGCATCTTTAAGAAAAGAAAAATATAGCTGTTTCCGTTGATTTTGATTTTTCTAATCCATACATGTATCTGAAAGCGCGTCGTGTTTAGTGAAAGGTTTCCATTCGTACGTAAAATTCTAATATTTTTGAAAAAAACTGATAGAAGAGAAATGGGGCCGATAATTTTGAATTTCATTTTTGTTGCCTTTTGAAAAGCGGCTTAATTTTAGCTGTTTTGAAAATGTCTGAAACGTTCAGTATAAAAGATGCATTAAATATGTGAGTTAACGGATGTATAATGGCATACACTGCGTCTTTAACAAGAATCCAGAATTCATCTAAAACCAGGACGAATATTTATTTTAGTTTACCGATTATTTTAAGTTTCGCGGAAAGTTTCGAAACAAACATTGTGTCTAAAATTTTGAGTGAACTGTCTGTTTTGAGTTTTGTGCTAAGGCCCTTAGTGAGATCGGCATGTTCTCAAATATTGATTCTAAAAGTTAGCCACTGTTGCGGATCAGTTCACATTATATCGTTATATTTTAAAACAACATTCTCTGCAGGTTTTTCTAGTTGATTCTCTACAGGTCATCTGGTTGTGTATAGTAAGATAAACTTTATTTAGATGAATAAGCTTAGACCATTCGCTTTTATTGTCTAAAGTAAACTAGATGAAAGTGAGATCCAATTAATCGTCATAAGAGTTATTATGACTCATATATCCAGTGCTTTATTTTTTAAAATCTTAGGTCCTGAACGCCTAAAATTACTCATTAATAGCAATAGTTATATAATATAATTTGTATTTTTTTTGAGAACCGGAACGCCGTTGCGTCATAGCGTTCCGACGAATCAAACTGTATCTATGCTTCGTTAATGCCAAAATAATAAGTTGCGTACTGCAAGTAATATTAGAACATCAAATATGACAGAACTGTTAACATAAGTACTGTCAGAAGTCATCTTTCACTAAGGACAAAGGAGTCAAATTTAAACAAAAAATATAGTTTCAATGAATGTTGATTAATTATGTGTAACTTTCTATATGATATTCAAATGGTAATATTTTATTAGAATATTCAATAGGTTAACAATTTCGAACTTAAGCAATCTGTTTGATAATTCTCAATTTCGTATTGTAAGAAGATGTCTTATGATACTCATGTCGTAAAATAACTGTTCGCAACTATTATGTTTAATGTATCTAGGTTTTGTATTATTCTGAGAAGCTGGATCATACACGAATCACGTGTACTATACGATTCACACGAACAAATGAATCTAAAATGTATTTAATAATATAGCTACTTGCTGATGAATCAACGTTTCATTGATAAATTTGCTTTCAAAAATTTTCATTAATTTGCATATTTAAAAATATTTATATCACATGTAATTACATGTTTATTGATCAAGATGGCATTATATGAAGTAGAGACATTGTTGTTTTTCGTTGATCATTCAACTATCATTCACTCACAATTACTTTAATTTTCTCTGCTTAACAGTTTTAATCTCAGATCTCCGATAGAAGGCATCAATCAAATAACACATTAGATATTTTGGTCTTTACAGAATTATAACGTGAATAAATGCTTATATTTATTGAATTGGTTTATAATAACCTGGAAAATATCGGTTTCTGTAGGTTTTGGGGTGTAAAACATTCAAATAGTAAGCAATGTTAGCTGTTGATCATTAACATTGTTTATTTGATATTTTTTGGAGTAGTTTATAATGGTTAAACGTTTTCAACGATTGCACATTACATACCTTTAACGGCCCGTTTTCGTTTAATAAACATCTATGTTTCTCCTATACAGATGGTCGTCAAACTTCCAAGGTTCCGTAGTTTCGTAGAATGGAAAGTAGCGCGAGTCAACAAACCACCTTCGAACTCTGACTCAACACGAAATGTAGTCTGGGTTGGGAAGGCTGAAGAGTTGAACTAGACCACCAAGTTCGTTCTATATATTTTCACTGCAAAATGCTGCAGCTGATATTTACTAACCTGTAAACAAACGCTAAATACTGAATTGTTATAACGCACATCTTTTTCTTTTCTTTTAGTTGTAACAACTCGTTTTACCAAGTACGTGTCTTTGTTATATTTTAAGACCTTTAAATAATTGGAAATAAGTATTTATTTTTTCAAGCATTTAGGAATTCGCCAAATTTCATTGAAACGTTCGCCAATCTAAAAGCGTTTTGAATGTATAATGTGATGCTGTGTTGTTTTAAAACCATGTGTTAACTAATGTTTAAAGCTACGCTCGTGGCACATAGCGATGTCGCTGGCCTTTCACCACTGAGGTCGGGTTCGATTCAAATCCCGAATCTCATGTGAAAATTTGTTCCAACAGAACAGAGTTTGGCTGCTTCACAAGGGCTAGTGAAGGACCTTCCAATCAGCACTGAAGTCTCCTAACCCTGCCCTATCCTTACTTCTTCCAATTCTGGCCGCTGGTGGTGACGCAGGAGCGCGTAGTAGGAAGACGCGTACACTTGGGATGCACCCCTGGCGGTCCTCTGATAACCCAGCTGCGACGTGACACGACACTGACGAAAGTGATAATGGAGAAGCACTCCAAAAAGCGCGCAAAGTAATGGAGGAAGGACGCCACGGGACAAAGCGCTCAACGACCCGTAAGGGTCTTCGAGACGCGTTGCGTCAAAATGGTAGACGCAACAAATTAAACGTAATGCGTAGATTTAGCACACGTGCTTTTAGCTCTGATTTGAATATTATACAATGAAATCGTAAATTAACAGTTTTAAGATGATCCTGACTTATTGAATGATAATTAGTTGAAAATATTAACTTAAAGTTTATATACGTTCATTTAGAAATTTCTATACTTGTGTAAATATTGTGATGTGTGATTCTACTTATGTGATTTTCAAAACTAAAATAAATATTTTTATTTTCTAGCTATTGACTGTTGCTCAACATCCCTTTGATAGAAAATCAAACACTCATTTTCGACGTAATGCACATTCAAAATAATTTTGCTACAATCAGTTTCCTCTTTATTTGATAAATATATCGACTTGAAAATTGCAGCATTTAAAGAATATAAAAACAAAATTATATTTATATTCATACTCGCCATAAAAAGACTGGTTAGCGTAATTAAATTGGCCACAAAATTTGTTTTTATAAGCAAAGTGTTTTTAAGCGTAAGCAACAAAAGCGCAACATTGGAGAGCTGTTTTTTTCAGTATGCTTGTGTTAAGTGAAAACAAATAGGGTCATTCTAAGATGTTAATTTCTTACATATAAGCAATTACATATATCTTGAGAACGAAATACACGATAACACCGATGGAATTCCCGGAATTTTGTATCGTGTTTTAACGCCACTCAGATGAAACAATAAACAAATTTGCAACAATTGAAAATTTATAAATAATTTCCAACTTTTGAAAATATCAAGGGGGGAGGATCTTCCGATGCCCCAAAGCCGAAACTTGTGAATTAACAATTTTGCAACAATTTATAATTTTATACAAATTCGAAATATGCGTTAGAACAGCCAGGAGAGTCTTTGGTGTGCCTGAAATGAGCATCTGAAATTGCACTTCGACTGGAGTTACAAATCGATTTGCTAAACATTAGATCAATTGTTGCTAAAATGCTAAATGTTACGGGTCGATTGACAATAATTCTGGACAGAAACCACCCCGCTGAGAAATATTTTCGTCGTGGCGATGGCTGCGAGCAAAATCTCTCTCCAATCGGTGGAAATACTTGACATATTTCCGCCTCGTACGTAACCTCGAAAGGTAAATCTCTATAGAAACTCATAATAAACGAAAAAATTATCCTCAATACTCTTCTGGCCAACCCACTTATTGTGACAGACATAACAAAATTCTGATGTATTGGAATTTCTTTATTGTAAAGAGTTAACCAAAAGTTACATTCACACCTACTGGTCACAAGATCTATCGTCTGATCATTCACCAGTTCTACTGATCATTAGCTCAATCATTGTGAAGACAATAAGCAAACCTCAATCACAACAATAGAACAGATTGGAAATATTTCTCAGAATGACTAATTAATAACAACGTAATCTGCACAATAAAAACTGCTTTCGATATAAATGAAAGCTATGAATATGTAACCAGACAACTGCATCAAGCTGCATGGCATTCTACCAGAAATAAAGCAAAACAAAGCTATATATCCCACAAGTAATAAGAGAAAATTGAAGTAAAACGTAAACTAAAGAACAGCCCAAATCACTAAAAATTCAGCAATTAAAGAAGACTAAATTCAGCTTCTTAAGACCTCAAAGAATTACTTAAAGAATATCAGAAACCACGCCCTACAGATAAACTACAAATTGATTCGAATTCAGATGCGAGTGTTCTCTTTGGAAAACTACTAAATGCTGAGAGAACGATGCAACCTACTCCTCCAAACAGAAAAATCGACAGCACATGAGCTAAGACAAACGAAGAAAAAAGCTGAATGCTTCAATCCCGTTTCTCTAACATCTTTCAACCATTCAGCCTGCAAATATACTACAGAGAGGAAGAAATTTACAACTACTTAGATTCACCATTGCAGCTAGCTCCCCCAAATCCAAACCGTAAAGTGCTCGAAGTTGAAACAACAATCAGAGTTTACCAACTAAAGCTCCTGATACGATATGATTTCCATGTAATTCCTCACACCATCTACCACAAGAAAACTAATAGCCTTACTTACTTTACCTTCCAATGCCATCCCACAAGACTGGGCGCTACACAGTCAATGGAAAATCGCTCAAGTAATAGTCATCCGTAAGCCCGGCAAACCAGCACATGAAGTTGCTATCATACAGACCTATTAGTCTACCTTAATATTATCAAAAAGTTTTTGAAAAACTGCTTCTGTCATGTTTAAATCCTTCTACAAAGAAAATGAAATAATACCTCATCTGTCAGTTTGGGTTCTGAACAACGGCATTCGACTGTAGAACGATTCATCGAGTATGACCAAATTAGTGAATCGCTAGAAAATAAGAATATTGTTCTGTATTTCTAGACGTAAGCCGAGCTTTCGATAGTTTGGCACGGGTCTATTATATAAAATTAAGAAAAATCTACCGTATCCTTACTACCTTGTTAAAATCATCTTACAGAGGGTATTTTTTCAAATAAAATTTAACGGTGAAACTTCCAAGCTTTATCCCTATAAGTCAGGAGTGCCTCAAAGAGTGTGCTTGCACGCTTCCTTTATTCATTATATACCATGACATCCATCATCTGAACGCATTGACAGCCAACCTACATGAGGACGACACAGCCATCGCAGCTCGACATGGTTATCCATCAGAAGCATCTCGTCGTAGAAGAACATCTGCAATCCATCACAAGTGGCGAAACGCTGGCGCCTCAGATCAATGACGAAGTCTGTCCAAGTCACCTTCAGTCTGAAGCACGAAACGTATACAACAAATGGATCATAATTTATTCCCCAAAATGACTCGGCAAAATATCTGGGACTTATGGACAGACGGCTCACATGGAAAAACATATAAGAAGAAAAAGAAAGGAATTAGACCTAAAACTTAGAGATTCATTAGCTACTTGGAAGAAAATCATCGTTAAGCATCGCAAATAAAGTAGTGTGTATAAAGCAATATTAAAACCAGTATGGACATATGGAATTCAACTTTTGAGGAACAGCTCAAAGTTCTAATATTGAAATATTACTAACGCTGATCAATAGCCTAGAAGTTTGTAAATGCCCCTAGTACGTAGCAGATGCAGCATTACACAAGGAGCTTAATTCCAACTATAAAAGAAGAAATCAAGAATACCAGTGCAAAATACCTACAAAGACTACATAATCATCCGAATATTCTAGCCATCAACACCAGACAATGGTGACTCCACCAGACGACTTCAACGCCATCATACTTTAGACCTTCCATATCGACTTTAAATTATTCATTTTCCAGAAATTATAATTAATAGTTAATTTGTATGTATCATTGGTGGAAGTACAGTCATTGGATTTTACTCCTCTCATGTATTTGTTTACGTAAATCATAATTTTTTTGCCAAATGTTTGTACACACAAACAAATTGCAAAATAAAATATGTTAAAAAAGTACGTAAATAAACTAGCCCTCTCCCCCTGGGAACCTTCCCTTTCCACCCTTAGGATGTTGCACCAGTACAGACAACTGTTCTACCTGCTGTGATTGGTCGACGCGTCCCTCTAGCCTCCCCCTGCCCTCCCCTGCCTCCCCTAGGCCGAAGGGTGTCAATTTTATTGGGCGCAGTGTGGAAGATAAATTTTGCCCAACATTTTTCTGAGGTTTACATTAATTGTAATGTCTAAATTGAAGAATTAATTAAATTGGCTTTTTCTTTCTCGCAAGATTCGACCAGAGAAAATCAGTGTTTATTATTTATTTATTTATTTATTTATTTATTTGCGTCAAAAAAACAGTTAAAAACTTCATCTGACGTGCTATGGGGAGAAAAATTAGATTGTGTGCATTTTCAAAGTGCGATCTCTACACCAAGTCATATACTGCCAAATTTTGAATTTTTGAAAGGAGAAAAAAGCTCCCATGTAATAAAACCTATTTTCAGGATAAACAAGCAATAAATTTTGAATTTTGAAAGGAGAAAAAAAAAAAACCCCCATGTAAAAAAACCGATTTCAAAGGATAAAAAAGAAATAAATTTTGAATTTTGAAAGGGGAGAAAAAAACAACAAAAAACCCCCCATGTAATAAAAATCCATTTTCAAGGATAAATAAGCAATAATTTTGAATTTTGAAAGGGAGAAAAAAACAACAAAACTCCCCATGTAATAAAATCTATTTTCCAAAGAAAATAAGCAATAAATTTGGCTCTTGTGCTTCCTACCGCGACAACATGGAAACGATAATTTGAATAAATGTATTTCCCACTGAATTCTAGAAGACGCGCACAGAAATGAAGTTACATTTATGCCAGTAAAACAAGGGAGCCATCTCAGCATTTGCTCAATGGATCAGAAACTGGACAGAAACCTGATCGAGATGGGGGTCATTGACCGGAAGCTGTAGTACAATAGTTTATTTACGGATTGTTTATCTCATTTATACAGTCCAAATGGTAAATAATATTATATCATTGTTAAAATTAATGTTCCTTTTTCTTGTGATGCTCAGTATAGTCTCAATTGTATAGAAACAGTTATGCAGCAAACGATTTCCTTAGAGTTAAACTTTTCTAATGAATTTAATCGTTTAATGTCATCTGGCAAAGTGTTGTAAAATAATGTACATGTATTGTATGTGAATTTTTTGTAATGAGCTGTTGATGTCACCTGATGAATATGGTTTCTACGTCGAGTGTTATAGTAATAGACTTCTGCATTTTCTGAAAATATATTTCCCGCCCTTGAGCAAGTCATTTTTGCAAAAACCACTGATTCGTAAATAAAGACCACATTAATGGTAGATTCTAGATTAATGAAGAGGCTTACATGAATCACGTGGGTGGGTTGGTTAATATTCGTACAATTCGTTTTTGTAATCTAAGATCTGGGAGCTATAAGATGTATTTCCCCAGAATATTATGCCATATCTCAGGCGGGAATGAACATTCATGATATACACAACGAAGCAGTATGAAGGCTGACTGAATTTACCCAAAATTCTGAACGCGTAGCATAATGAACTTAATTGTGTTCCAATTCATTTAAATGGACGTTCCATTTAAGGTTTGACTGAATTAGAGAGACCTAAAAGAATTTTGTTTACCTTACTCATTCGCTAACCTCAATTGTTTTCAATGGAGCACAGAATTGTTTATTTGAAATGAAAACTGCATTAAAACCGTTTTCTTTCGTTTACTATTAATTTGTTATTTCAGAACCAATTTGAAACATCTGATATTGTACTATTTACGGTTTCTTATTGCAAAGGATGTTCGTATCATCCGCAAAGAGAACGATTCTTCCGTTTCAGTCATCGAGGGCATATCGTTTACGTAAAGTAAGGACAGAGTAGGGCCTAAAATCGATCCTTGAGGAACTCCACACGTACAACGGGCAAAGTCGGAAAGGTGCGTACGTAATGTTCATCATTCCAGTAGGTGTTCAGCTTCTGAGATCATTATTTAAGGTACGAACATAACCAATCTAGAGCAATACAGATTCCATATGAAGGTAATTTGGAAAGTAAAATGTCATGATCAATGACGTCTGCACTACGAAATTAAATAATCCAATAGGTACCTCGTTTGATCCAATGATGAGGCGACATCTTTAAGAAAAGAAAATATAGCTGTTTCCGTTGATTTTGATTTTCTAAATCCATATTGGCAATCTGAAAGCGCGTCGTGTTTAGTAGAGAAGGTTTCCATTCGGCATAAAAAAGACTCTCTATTTTGAAAAAACTGATAGAAGAAATGGGCCGATAATTTTGAATTTCATGTTTGTTGCCTTTTTGAAAAGCAGCTTAATTTTAGCTGTTTGAAAATATCTGGAAACGTTCAGTACACAAAGATGCATTAAATATGTGATTAACGGATGTACATATTGGCATACGCACAGAGTCTTTAACAAGAATCCGGGAATTCATCTAAACCGGACGAATATTTATTTTTTTGGTTACCACGATTATTTTGAAATTTAACGGAAAGTTTCAAACGAACATTGTGTCTAAAATTTTGGGTGAACTGTCTGTTTTGAGTTTTGTGCCTGAAGACCCTTAGTGAGATCGGCAGCAGTGCTCGAAAGTATTAGTTAAGAGATTAGCCACTGTTGCCGGATCGTTCACATTTATATCGTTATATTTAAAACAACATTCTAGAGTTTTTAGTTGATTTGGTAGTATTTTTTATTATATTCCACATTGCTTTTGTTTTATTTGAGTTCAAAATATCCTGATCGTTTTCGCGATTTGCTTACCTGCCTTATGACTTTTCATGTGAAATGTTTTGTATTTTTAAAATAGATAAAGGAAATCTTGAGATACGTCATGACGTTTAGAAATAAAATTAGAGAGTACGTTTATTTTACATTCTAATTCCTTTATGATCCAATTACTTTTTCGTGAAATGTTTAATTTTCTCTTTTAATAGGAAAGCATCTTAAAATCTTTTACAACAATGGATTCAAAGAGCGATTGCTGACTTTGTTAGGAAGTGTTATCTTCAGGTTTTCTAAGAACAAAATATAATCACAGTTCTCTTTGTTGGAGGTCTGTTGATATTATTACTCTTAGCGAAGTAAGTAGCGAATGTTATGATATTTAGCCGTAAGGCCATGATAAACAACCAGTTTTTAATTGTTGCCAGATTTTCTCTTTAAACGAAATGAACAAAAAAAAATATAGGAAAGATCTTCTTACTTTTGTAAAGAGAGCCTGTGCATAATGAGTAGCTATAAAAATAAAAATTTGAAGCAAGAAGCTTGAGAGGGTATTTTGAAAAGTAAATTAATTTGTATTTTCTTAATTGGTATTGTATTTATGAATGAATTTATTAATTGTAAGTTTTATTCTTAAATATTTGAACGCTCACCATTTTATTAATAATTCAACCAATAAATACAAATAAAACAGAGCGGGGATTATGGAGCTCAAGAAAATGTGCTGGGTGCACTTCCCTCCTAAACATCATACGTTCCAGTTTTTGTTAAATAATGGTTTGTAGCCATTTGTAATGCTGTTATCTTTGGAAGCAATTCGAACGAGTTAAACGTTGGTTTGGGAGTTATAGCAACAAAACAAAGGATTTCGAGGTTAAAAGTTACACAAGAGCATTTAATAAAACAAGAAATGGGACTCTTGAGTGATCTTGTAGCTAACTGACGTCCCACTCTCGGCTCAAGCGCATAAAAAAGCATTCAAACTTCGAATAATTTAAACGCAAGCATGACCTCTTTTCTCATTTCTCGTTGCACATTTCAACATCTCTCAGTATAGTCTTTTGCGGGCCTTAGTGAGTTTATAATCCATATATATTGCATGATGGGTATGTATTGCAAAAATGAGGGGAAGTCTACGTTTTCACGCAAACATCGGAGGAATGGCATGAAAACGTTTAGATGTGTGTCCATGACGTCAGCACCGTGAATTAGAATTTTGTACCGTTTGTGGCATTTTGAACCACCATTGTGTCCACAAAATAGTTGAATGACAGGAACTACATCAAAACCCCGTTTGTAAATAATTTCGAAGGAAGTTTCATGCTTACTAACATCTGTGAGAACTTCATGTTGAGCTATAGATGAACGATGTGCTGTGTGGTCTGTAGGCTTTGCAATTTAACCTCGCCTTTGTCTCGGGAAATAACTATGTCTTTGAGAAATTGCTGCTCAACAATCAGTACTTTGTTGTAGGCCGGATATATATCACAATTTCTCATCTTTTGCACCTTTTTCTTATCAGAATATGTTGTGCTTTACTCAATTTAGCGTCTATAATCAGAGCCAGGGCTTCTTCTGGAGTGTAAGGGTCAAAATTTTTCTTTTACCTTGTTATTTTTTTTCATTGTCCTCAACGAACGAGGGCTTGAAATGTATTTTATGACGCAGACAACATTTCGTTTGCTTTTGTTTTCTGAAGACTGTGTCGCAAAAGCAAGTTCTTCAGGACTTCTTGTACTAACACTAATTTTCTTGTACTTTTCTCTTTTGTTCTGGTGCTCAACGTGTCAAATTCTCTTTGATGATGTATCATGGATATTCGTGGTCATATATCAGGTCAGAAAATCGGCTAATTCTAACCAAATCTTTATTTTCTTTCAAATATTTCCCATTCCCTTTCTGCTTGCTTTCTAGCAATTTACATTGAGATAGTAAAATCTATTTATTACATTATCTGTCTTCTGTAACATTCTGCACTCCGACATTATCGATCAACCTTCTTTCTCATCAGTTTTGTTGCCTGAGACAGAAGACCTTCGTGCAGAAAGATAAACAGTTCCGGACGCGTCACTCCCAGTCATGCACCTACAAACAAATAAAACTAAATAACACAATTTCCGCAAATCTCCCTTTTTATTAAATTAGTCTCGTTTTAAAATTAGATAAACTATACATTATATAAAAATAGTCGTATTAAGCAGGTCCTTTTTGATCTACTCCAATGAATTTCGACTACGAGTTAACACACCTTCATTTCTTATTTTTTTAAATACATTTATGCTTCTAAAACGATAAACGCGTCATTAAAATTAATATAACAATATTTGAAGAAGCGAATTCCGATGGGATAAAGTTTCTCTTACAAGACCACTACCATAGATCACTAGAACACCTCGAACACAGCCTACCGAGCGACCTCCAAACGACAAGACTAGGCGCTCTGTGACTTAACTATTTCATGAATCCTGTATCTCTACTTCATAGAATATGGTCTATTCATACTTTTTCGAACAATTCAAAGATTCTGTTCACACTCCTGAATCGATACGTTGAGGATTCAACAACTTTGGTTTCAAGGCAATGTCCCGTAAATGAGCAAAATAGACCACTGTGCGTCGTCTACGCATACCTAACGTTCAGACGAAGCTTGTCAATAAGATATGGCGGCGCTGCCACTCCCTGCGCGCCCTGTTTTTGCCGCAAGGATGGGCGCGACTATTCTCGAGAGTTCCTGGGTTCGCTGCTCGTGTCGCCCAGCGAAGGTGGCCGCATTCAAACTATCTGAAATGGATTCCGCAAGCTTTTTGCGCCTTGCTCCGATCTGCTGCAGGTCGAGATGGTTTCCGCTTCCGGGAGGCGCTTCTCCAGTTCCTTCTGAAAGAGGCCAGTTGGTTTCGTCAGCGGGCGGGTAGAAGTACAGAGATCCGAAAGCGGACCCACCGCCCCACCTCGGCTATGACTGGGAGGTGATCTGAGTGAGTTCGCAGGAAGTGGAGAGATGGATGTTTTTGTCAATATGCAGTGACGGCGATGTCGAGAACATCAGGCCGTCCGTTGACAGGGAAGTGGGTGGTTGTGGGGGACCTATCACCTCGTAGCCCGTGCGCATCCGCAAAGTTTTCAACTCGCGGCCGCGGGTGGATGGTGTGGGAATTCCGACCGGTGCGCTGCGTTGAAATCGCCCGCAAAGGAAGGTGGGAACGCGGACGTGGGGTTCCAGTAGGGCGTCGAGGTCGCTCCGGCCTAGAAGCGCTGCGTCGGCGGAAGGTAGGCCGAGATGATGCGCCGTGGACCTTCGTCACAGACCACAATCGCCGTGGCCTCAGGGACAGAAAGAAGGCAAAACAGTTTCGTGATGTGTGCGATGTCGCGTCTCGCTAGAACTGCTGTTCACCCGCCCGGATTTGCGTGCAGGAAGCCGTGTGTTTTAGTCTGTCGGTCCTGTAACAGATGAAGCCAGGCAAAGAGAAGCGCTGCACTGGCTGCAAGTATGTATCGCCAAGCAACAAGATTGAAATTGTATGCTTCGCGGCGAATGCGGCTAGCTCCGCCTGCTTGTTTCTGCTCGCAATGCTGTGGCAGTTCCAAAGGCGAGCTTGCGGCGACTAGGAGAAGCTGAAAGAGTGTGAGGCCATGATAGCCATCTGGAGCGTCTGGAGCTTGGGATTGGAGCCGGCGTGGCCCCAAACGACGAGCCCAGCTGATTCGCGTGCTCTTCCGGTGGAGAGCAGCAGTCTTGCGACTGCCTGCAGAATCAACTTAGGCCACGCGCTCGGGGGGTGGCCGAGTGACGGAGCAGGTTATCACGGATGCGGCGTGCAGAAGATCGATGCCGTTTAGGGCGGATCCTCCGCTGCCGGTTGATAAACTGGATGCGGTCGGCGGTTGAGTGGGACCGGAGGAAATCCATCCGTCTCGTCCTCCACGCTGCGCCTCAGTCAGCTGCCGAGACGTCGACGAGAGCGACGGAACGGCGAATTGCGGGGGTGGGATGGAGGAGGTGGGTTGGGTGCGGCGGCGGCGGCGGGCGTCGGCCGCCGTTGCCACGCGCGTGAGTGCGCCGCGCTGGCGGCGGGGCCGCGGCGGCGGTGGGCGCAACGCGGCGTGCTGGGAGCTGCTGCGGCTGGCGGCGCCTGCGTCCCGTGAGGAGCGCGTGGCGTAATCTCCGCTGGGCGCGCTCGATGCGCGGCGCTGCTGGATCCCGGCAGCGGGCTTCGATCCTGGTTGCGGCGAGCCTCGCCGCCTCTGCGCCTCATGCCCCTGTAACAACGGTGTCCCCGAGGGCAGGCCGCCGTGTCGTGCGCAGCGCCGCCCGGCGGGTGGCGGGCGCTGGTGCGCTGCATGATGAAGGTGAGGCGGTTACGGCTGCTGGTCCTCGCGGCGGCCATTACCGCTCCACCGCGACGGAGAGTCATGGAGCTCATAGGCGCGGAATGCCTCTGCTGGTTCCGTCGGGCAGCGTCAGGAGGACGTGCGGAATTGGCCGTCCTCGGCGCCCTGGCTTCCTACTCTTGATGCGTTCCGCCTTCTCCTGGTTTGCCGTAGGAGACCGCCCGAGGCGGCGGTTGAATGTACTCTCATCAGTGTTAAGCGGAACGCCGCGGATGACTACCGCAGCTTCATTTCCGACCGAGTACGTGGTACTCGGTCGATCGCTCCTACGGCAGCGAGACAGGCCGTGCAGCCTCCATTGTCCGTGCGGGGCGCACGAAAGCTTCGCCAGTCACTTCAGCAGCGACCGAATCTCCACACACCCCACGCAACGCCTCAATAGGAGAACACGTCTCCGCTACCAAGTATACCCAAGGATGGGCGGGGCCGTTGCTCGGCGGACGAGGTGAATCCTCAACATCCTCTTCGTCTGCGTCGCTAACACCATCCGGTCCCGGATGCGGCGGATCAACAACATCGTCTGCGTGGATATCTGCGACAGCGTCGGCGTCAGCGTGGGCGTCAGCGCGTCGCCGCGGCAGCGGCCGCGGTGGCACTTGATGTGAGGCGCGGAGGCGGCGTTGCGTCGACGGATGGCGGCTCCATCATGGTCCTGCCGGACGAAATGGTGCAACTGTTTAACAAATGCTCTCTGAGAGCGAGCCGACGCGAAATCACTTCGGCGTTCGCCGCTGCGTGTGCGTCCGCGGTCGCCGCTCCCGCCCTCCCAGGAATGTGGAAAGGCTCACTGGGCGACGGAGCTGGCGACGTCATGGTGGCCGCAGAGACTCGCTGCGGCACTTTTATCTTAAGCCCTTAAAAGGGCTATTAATGACTTCTCTTGAAGCCGTCGACGCTCTTCGGCGTCCGCGACCCGATCAATAACTCAGCGCTTTTTTTTTTTCATTTTTCCCTCTCCAGTAGCCCCCTGCGAGCAGGGCTATTAGGAATTAGGGTGTACAATTTTGCTCAACCTTTCAGTTTGTGGAGCTTAGAGAATGTGTCTTAAAAACAACTATAACTAATCATAAATCTAACTTAAAACTATCACAAAATATCTTTGAGCTCTTATTTTAAATGAACATGGTTTTGTCGTGTTTTACAAAGTTCTGCATACGGCACTCGCCCTAGTTGCACCTTGGCACACCGCCTCACCTACAGAGCGTCCGGCCAACCTTCCTGCCGCTCTCATTGGTCCCTTCCCTTCAACGCCGGATTCGCCACAATCACAGCCGGCCGGCCAATCGCAGCCTCGATATTAACTGCGCCCGATTAAACACCTAAATCCTCGTATATTCGGCGAAACTATTTGAACTTATCAAACTGCAGAAGGGCTCAAGTTAAGAAAATAATCAGCCTTATCAAAACTATTCTCAGAAATTCTCTAAAGCCCCTGGCGATATCTTCACCAAACTAATCCAGAATTGCCCCACTTATTCAAGTCGCTTCCATAATAACGCAGCAAATTAGTTTCCAGGAATACAAACGGGGACTCATTAGAAAAAACGAAATTCTACAATTTGTTCAGACTATTCCCCACCTCCTTCCATTCGAAAGCAATCTTCTGCCAAACGATATAATTCACACTCAAATCGTTTTCATTTACCGCTCCGATCTTTCTATTATTTTGCAACATTGCGAATTGCGATTCGGCGGCGGATCCCACACGCTTCTAGTAGCCCGCCTCGCCATCGGTGGCGACGTGGGAATTGGGGGCGCCGGGGCGATCGTGATCGTCTCCGCCTAATCGACCTCAGAACCACTCGCGGAACTCGACCTCGATGCACTGCTGACCCTCGAGGCGCCGATCATCATGGCGACCTCAACATAAACATCAGTTAGGATGTCGCGTTGGAAACTCTTCAGCGCCCGTCGGCCAGCTACCCCTCAATCAAAGCCGATGAAACAACATCATCGCCGTCTTCATTCACCCATCTGCCACTAATCCCATCACCAAATCTATCCCGAAAGTGATATTCTCGACATCGCTCTTCGTACTCTCCATCTCTCTTCTCGCTCCAAAACTATTCCCACGACCTCACCTCTGATCATTTCCTGTTATTTTCGCCTAACGCCCTACAATTTCCTTCCCCCGCTTTCCTCCAAACTTAAATCTGAAACCTCCTGGAAAATTTGCAATCAAATTGAAGCAACAAACTCCCTAACAAATCTCTCTCTTCTTCTCGCTATCGACCGCGCCATTAATCACCTAAATTACCAAAGCTAGAAGCTGCCTACTCTGAATCCACCACTAAACTTCCTGGCTGCGTCTTTCTTCACAAACCCCATTTAGGCTGATTCGCCTCATTTGGAGCGCCGAATGTCGCAACGTAATTTTCAGCGATCGCGCGACCCCGACGCAGAAAGCGAGTACCGGCGCGCAGGAAGGCAGCTCGCCTTCTGAGGCACATAGAAACGCGATGTGGGAAGAGTACGTCGAAAAATCACAAATAAATAATGCTGAAGACCCACTCTGGAAACTGCGAGCTCTCAGAAATCCGCCCCCCGCCATCACCACCCTCCAGGCGGCCAAACGACTCCCGCCGACCTACGACCCCGCCGTCAAGGCGAAAGTGCTCCGCCGACATGCTGGCAGAAAGATACTCGCCCCATATTTCTAGCTCTTCGGCTCCCAGCCACCTCGCGGAAACCACGTCGATTTCGTTTCCTCCATCGACATCCTTCCGCTGGCACATCAAGCGGATGAAGTGCACGACCTCGCAAAAACACCAGCTCAAAGTCAGGCATTGATTGCAGCTCGGAACTACGATTAAAACCTGCCACCCAAGGCCGCCCACCTCTTAGCACAAATCTACACAGCTTGCGTTGGCTGCAGTACTTCCCACCAATTTGGAAAACGGCTACCGCATCACCTATGTGAAACGAACAGAACTCATACTTTGTCGGAAAACTACCGGTCTATTTCTCTACTGCCAGTTCTCTGTAGCTCTTCGAGAAAATCATTCTCGCGAGAATCAGGGACCTCGAGAAAAAGGCATTATCAGAGGAGGAGCAATTCAGACACCCGCGGCGTTCCTCACTTAATACAGGCGCTCCGCTTCGCTTTCTTCATTTCTTCGTCTTTAAGCCGCGCTGCTCTGTTCCCGCTCTCTTCTTCGACTTCTCGTCCATAGCGACACTGTTCACCACGCTTTTGCTTCAAACTTCGCCCGTACATCCCTCTTCATTCTCAATCTAATCACCAGCTATCTCTCCCAACGTTCCTTCACTGCCAAAATACCAACTCTTGCTTCTTCCTCTCGCCCCATTTATGCCGGCGTCCCCAGAGGCTTTGTCTTTCTCAACCCCTTTCTATTTTCCCTCTTCGCTAAGCAATGCCAGCAATCACCGGAGTGCATGGCTTCGTCTGCCTGCAGATGACCTGGCCCGGCGCACGCGCACCAATGAAGGATAGCGGTTTAACTTTGCCACCCGACGGCTGCCCAGCGCGTGCCGCTCCGCTATCAGATTGGGCGCGGAAAACGGCCTCGCGCTGAACGCACAGAAATGCCAAGCCATCATCTTCACACACAAACACAGTCACAACACGCACTGCATCGCGCCCATCCTTTAGGTGCTCCACACTCTTTACGTGGCGACAATCTGTCGCATACCTAGGCAATCATATTTGACCGGAAGCTGACTTGGAAAGGCACATCATAGAAGCGCGGAAAAAATGGTTGGCGCATCAGCTCTGCTGCCACTCTTCAGGAGCCGCTCCTTCAGGAGAAAATAAAAATTAGGTGTACGCGCGCAAGTGCGGGGCTCTACGCATGTGAGGTCTGGGCCACAGCGCCAGAGACAACGCGCGATCTGCTCACACGAGCAGAAAACTTCTTATAAAATTGGCTCTGAAACCAGCTCAGGTGACGCCTACGCAAACATTCTCCACTCACAACACAAACACCATTTTCGTCCACCATTCACGCACTCGCCACGGATAGAATAGCTTCTATCTTCAAACGTTATTTACACCCTCTTTCCCTTCATCCAATGCTTTAACAAAAATCCCGCTTCAAAACCTAAAACTCCCTCCGACGTCATCTTCCTCAAGCTTCCTAGTTTCTTCTAAACCCACTCATCCCGTCATCTGCGCCATGGTGTTTTTAAAGAACTGACTCCATTAATATTCAAACCGTATTTAAAGCCATACGCTGTACACGTGCTGTGCTGCACTCTTCACTACTTTCTGCTACCTCATTCACCACCCTCATGTTTATTCTCTATTGCTATAACATGTAAAATCTATTGATAAGCTATGTGACATTAACAGATATCAGAATTGTCTATAAACTAAAGAGTGTGTAAATGGGTTCTCTATTCTCTATACTACTATGTGAAAATGTAAATAAACATGTAATAATAACTTCTAGGTATTAGGCAACTATGCAAAGCATATAAAAATAGATATTAGTAAAAATGTACATGTATGTAAAATCTTTGTAAATAATCAGGTATTAGGTATTAGGAATGTAAATAATCAAATTATTAGATATTAGGAATGTAAATAATTAGGTATTAGGTATATGTAATTTTGTAAATAGTGGGTACTCAGAAAGATAGACATCAAACAGTAAGTTCGAATGGGTTAGAGTAGATATTAGGTAAGTTTAAGAAGACTTAGAAATTAGATGCTTGATAATAACTAAATATTAGGAAACTAAAGTAGATTCAAGTTTAAGATGTAAGTAACTGTAACCAAACTGTACATATAGGTGGTACATTAAACATAGATTAGATAGATAGGTGATAACAAGTAGATATTAGATAGATAAGTAGATATTAGGCAGAACTTAGAATTGTTAGGGAGTTATTAGGTAGATATCAAGATAGATAGGTAGATACTAGGTAAAATTAGACAGTTAGGTAGATATTGGGTTTCTAATAGGTGTAAAACTAGGCATTAAGAACTAGATTTAGGATTTAAGTAGGTATTGCGTATTAGGATTAGAAATCAACATTTAGTTATTTCTGTTACAAAAGAAAAACTTTAAATATGAAATCTTATGAAAGATTATGTACCATTAAAAAATAAATTCACTTGAAAAAAAACCGGTAGTGGGGAAACGGAAATGACTAAAAAACTTCTCACAAGGGCAACTGTCAAACAGAATATGAGCACAAATCAAAACTCCGCGGGCGCCAACATAAGACGATATAGGAGCGCCCGCAAAAGGGATCAAAAAGCTCAAAACCATAAACATCAAATCAGGAAGAGCTCCAGACTGGAGCAGGCCGGGCTTACTGTTCACCACCATGGTTGTCGCGAGCGGCACCTCGTCATGAGCGCGTTGGCGGCCGGCGGCGCCCTCCCGGGGTTGGCAGGGCGTGGGACCGAACGTCCGCGTACGTCCGCTCCTGGCGTCGCTGCTGCCGCTGGGCTCGTGAGCGTTGCGTCTCTGCAAACGCTGAGACGCACGGTGGCTGCGGTGGTGGCTGCAGCGGAGCGTAGAAGTGCGGCGGCGCGAGGCTCCTTGCTCCGTGAGGGAGAACGCGACGCCTCCGACCGCGCTGTCGACGCTCGCTCTCTTCCGGATTCAGCACGCCGCTGAATCCCTCGCCTCGTGACGCTTCAGCGTCACTGAAGACTGGGCCTGGTTGCCCCTGAAACAGCTTGTACTCGTGGCAACTCTTGTACTTCGCGCCGTGGTTATCGTCTTGACAGTTGCATCTATAGAAGGTTTAGGCCCCACGAATGCTGCGACGTCGTGGGCGTCCCCACAGTTGCGGCGCGTGCGGCGCTTGCAGTTACGTGCCGTGCGTCGAGCAATTGTGGCACTGCGCGTGGGCCCGCGCGGTTGCCGATACACCTCCACGCGGACGCGCGAGCCCGTATAGAGGTTTACCTCCCGGAGCGCTCGGTGGCGCTCCAGGATCCGCAAATTGGCGATGACCAGGGGTAATGGCCTGCCTCGTCGTCGAGGCCGCTGGCTGCATATTCGCTCAGCTTTGCCTGAAACCCAACAAGTTCCAGGTTGTCATGGAGCGCCTGAAAGGAGCTCCAACGGTACATGCCCGCAAAACATACCGAAAGGAACTTCTCATTTCCTGTGGAGTACGTGGTACTCCGCAGACTTCTCCTCAGGGCGGCGAGCACATCCCGGTGCGCCTCGAGGTCTCGCACCAAACCTTGACGGCGTCGCCGGCCACCTCTGCGGTGACCGCGGCGTCGCCGCCGGCCGCGTGCAAGGTCTCGAGAGACCAAGATATCCGCAACCCGTAGAAAGATGGAGGGTGGGCGGCGTCGGCAGCGATGGTCCAAATCCTCCTCCTCCTCTTCTGCTCCTGCTGCGCGGGCGGCGTCGGGCGTCGTGACCGCGGCAGCGTGGTCCCGGCAGCGGCGTCGCTGCGGCGGGCGCCGCGATCAAGAAAGCGGCGATGCGGCTGACTTGAACGCGCGGCGGCCGACGTCGGGGCCCTGCGCCCTCCTCCCATCTGCGGTCTCTGTTGGCAGAAGGTTCTCTTTACACAAATGCGTTCCGTCGACAGGCATCGTCGTTGGTCCTCGCTCAGTCGATGCGCCGCTGGCTTCGACCACGCGCACCATTCCACCCGCAGAATGACGCAAAAAGTCGTGCGAATTCCATCTTGGAGATACTCACATATACCCCGATAGAAAAATCAAGTATAGTAAGCACAGTCCTCTGCCAGTAGATAGGCGTGGGGCCTGTTCTTGGCCCGAATTATGTTTGAATTTAATTTGAATTTGAATTCCGCCGTATGGGCCTCCGTGGGCCAATAGCGTCGAAGGGCGCAAAGGCGCGGTGCGCGAGATCTACCTGAGCCAGACCCGGCAATTATTAACATGCTTTGTGTGAAACGTGTGAAAATGAAACGGTTTCATCTGAACGTTTTTGCCAGAGCGTTTGTGTGTTTTAGCGTTTGTGTGTTTCTGCGTTGTGGCTCTCAAATGCCCCAATTTAGGCGTTGTTGGTACCCAATTGCTGATACAACCAAAAATAGAAGGGCGATATGAAATGCTCAGCATGGTTCTATATGAATTTTATCATGTATTATTTGTGTATGTGGAAATTAACTATGTCACTAAATATCCAAAATCATTACATAATGTGGTATAATACAGGATATTGTAAACACAATTATTATGAATCAATAATTGAAGTCATGAAAGCACTGGTTACTTTAATAATCATGTATTGATAAGTTATATGCTGCTATTAACATTAAGGTGATTTTTGATATAACTATAATAGCTCAATAATACATACTAGATTTTTATTACAGGTGTGTGAAATGGTTGGTAATTGGGGACCTGACTTTTGGCATCTCAGCCTTGGAAATTCTCATAGGTTGAGATATGTATGTATGGGCACTTGCGCTGGAATGTTCACTGCAGCACGAGCAGACTAGCACATAATGCGGGCCACAATTTTGCTGATGTGCGTCCTGAGTTTCGGGTGCATCAGGTCATTTATAGAGGCACACAACAAAGGTGTACGTTTCTATTATTATTATTATTGTTATTATTATTATTATTATTGTGTGCTTAATATAGTATAATAAGCTTTTTCATTTTAATTTAATTAAACATCCTTATTTCATTTGCAGGATCTGCTCGGCATGTAGTGGACCATTTACTCTAGTTCTCTGTTGCGCAAATGAGAAAAATCCTGTAACTTACGTGAATGTAGTCAGAATCTCAGTTTTGTAGGATCTTGATCCTCTTGAAAAACCAACTCAAAACAGACGTCTGCTGTGTAGTGAACAAAACATAGCGCCTAACCATGCGTAGAATTTTTCAAATTGAAGAAATCCTGTCAATATGTAATAGTAAGACAGAAATTTTAAACCTTCTTAGTTTTTAGAGACTTTATATGTATATAAATGAACAGAATTTTCCTAAGTGGCACAAATTTTTTTGTTTTAATTTCTTGTAAGAACAGAGTAAAATATTTATAAAGGTAGCGGTCAATTTTTCAAGATTAACTCCTGAATTTTCAGAAATTTTAAAAGTGTACGTTTTTATCATCTTCTTTAATTACAATATTGAAGTTAGAGACTTTTCCTTCAAGATTAAACTTGATGTGCATAAATAGTTCTTCATTTGAGTGTGAAGATTGTTTTGTAAATATTAGTGATTTTGTGCAGCTATTGGGTGAACTATTTAGATTTTAAAACTTTATTTAAAGAAGATTTCTCGAAAACAGCTACTTTTCTGAACAGTATTATATTTATGAGTACATGCGCTTTTAAATAATGTCAAGTAAATTTTCTCAAAATCAACACTTTTTTTATTCAAATGAGCTCAATATTACTCATTTTCAGAATAGCTCAAACACCATTTTCTCAAAATAACTCATTCTTTCTTTAATAATATTTCAACGAATAGTGGTAATAGGTACTATTTAATATAATGTAATGTAATGTTCATTTTTGCGTATTCTTTTGTTTTAAAAAATTGCACAAATGTTTTATTTCTTTCAATATCTCATATAAATAGTATGCACATTTCAATGGATATGTATTGAATTGTGATGGAAGTTCTTAGTTACTTCTATGGTTTTCGAAAACTCAAATAGATTCCAGAAAAAAAGAGCTTCAATTTTGCATTTTACAGTAACGCTTAACGCCTTTTTTAAATGGCTTCAGAATTTTCAATGAAATTGCTATTTAAGATAAGGTTTTAGCCTTACTAATATAAAATAATATTTCGGTTCTACTATTTGGTAATCGAAGAGTTGAGAAAATGGCAAAAAAATGTATTTTGGGCGGCGATAGATGCCAGCTGGCAAGAGGATGAGGGAAGACCATAGGTTTACTCCAATGGAAATTAGAAAACTTAACTTTGAGAAAGTCCTGTACTAATCTGTAGCACTTCCAGTTACTATGTAATTTAGTAAATCCAAACTGCAGGACCACTTGGCAGGGCATGTACCAAATTGAAGTTTTGGGATTCAATTTAATAAAAAGTGTATTTTGAGTGATAATCATTTGGTGTTTCTGTTGCAGTAAATTTTTATCTCTCAGGTGTTTCCAGCTCACTCTCTGTCTTGAACTATGTATAAGTCTTTGTGTAACAGTTTAGCATTTTTACCAGGAAGCATTAGCTATTTTTAAACATATTGTTTCTGATGGACCTTGTAGATATTGGGTATAATCTCCTGAAATTATGATAAGTGCTTTTATTTAGTTATATATTGTTTTGTAAATTGTGTGCGTTAGTCACATACTTATGATTTAGGAAAGACATGAAAATATTTTTTGTGAACAAACTGTTCAATACCTGTATCATTGAAGTATTCTGGATATACTATCAGCCTTTGGATTTTCATGCACATTCCATTGAGCAACTAGCCATGCTTTTGGACAAATATTAGCCTGTGATATCAGAATATTAGTGAAACCTGCAAGTCCAAAAACTCTGCTTTGAGATTAATAGAAGTTAGAGAAGTGAGGATCATGTAATTTTTTTACTTGTTCATCACTTGTACTAGGCAGTAAAACATGTTTCTTGTAATGCAGTTTAATGTGTAATATTGTTTTGAAGAAAGAAAGCAAAAAAGACAGATTTGTGGTTTGTTTATTGCAGATGCAAGTTTCCTGTTTATTTATAAAAACTTATCAATAATATTAATTTGTATTGTACCTTAGTAGCAATTTTGATAATAGGCTGGTGACAGGTGTTGACTGTAAATGTCATTTTAATAATGATGCAATAAAGAAGTAATGAGTCACTAGTTATATTTGGACCAATTGTCTAAATTCATGGTTTCAATATTTAGTCAATGGCAGAAGTAAAATAAATATTTATGTCTGATTACTTGCTCACATTAATTTTGTAAAAATGTTGTAAGAATTTATGAAATATTTGTAAAAATGTTTTGTAAGAAATGTTGTATTATGTTTATATTGTGTATGACTATTTACATGATTTAAATAAATAATGTTATAAAATAACTTTTTATTTTTTTCTGCACAATGAATTCCGTTCAGTGACTTAGGATTTAAATCCTATTACTGATCCTTCTTAATTGCCTAAGCGTATTTTACGCAAAAATAATGTATTCATTTGACTCATTTTGAAAACAACTTCATTTTAAATGTCGGTCGTCAATACGCGCCACCTCCATTGGTAGAACGCCCACTCGACGCTATTGGCTCAATCAGCAGGGCCCTAGATGGCGGGCTTCCCCCTCCATGAAAATTAGAAATTTGAATAAGAGCATTAGGATTAACATTGATGCCGTCTGAGTATACTCTCTGAGTAAGCATGTGCATGCCAGTTGGTGTGATACGTTCACACACATCACAATATACAGAAAATTAGTGCAACGTTGTTAAATATTGAGCTTTTTAGTGGATGTCAATTCGTTTCAGATATTGTCATTTGTTTTGAAGTAACATCAATGATGAGATGAAAAATGCCACAAGGAGAAGGAAGGTGCCGTTCAGCGGAAAGGCCCGAAAAAATGCAAATTCGGAAAATTGACATAAAGGTGCCCAGCTTTCGTAGTTTAATTGTATCTCGTTTCTAATATCTTGGATTAGCTCGTTGGCACTGTTTATGTTAAATATCACAGGATGGTAGTGATTGAAGTATTTAGTAATCATAATTTACATTTTGTCAGTATTATGTGTCTCAAATAATTTTATATTTTTGTATTGTTATTATACGAATTATAATGATCTTAAATATACTTATGTATTAAGCCAAATGATTTTTAATTGATTATTTTATCAGTTATACTTACATACATTTATTTATGAATTTTTAATGTTTTTCTTTTCTAAATAATACTTTCTGTTAGCGTTTTATGCATGCACTTCTCAATGCCATTATGCAATAATCCTGTCACATGATCTCTTGATTTTCTGGGTAAGGAAACGTTTGTCTGTGATAAGTCAAATGAGTGTGTGTGTTTGATTCAATATTTGTCAGATGAAATGGAGCACAAGAGGCTGTTCTATCTCAGAAATTCCTGTCTATAAATCCAGCATAAAGCCTAGATTTTCTTTTAGGCATGACAGAAGACTTTATGATGTGATCGAGAATATTGGTCACGATATAGTTATCTCTTAGTGATTATATAGTGTGGTTGTAAATAATGTTAGTTTTAAGACACATTTAAGCATTTTTGTATGAAAATCAATCAAGAGATTTTCTGTTCAGTTCAGCGTTTTGCTGTGGTTGTTTAATTATTTAATGCTAAATATTGACCAAATAGACCAACAGACTGGAATGTCGCATAATAATTATAGATGTAAGCTTTACTTAGCGTTGGAGATACAATTTACATCATATGTTTTTAATGGAAATGCAGGAACAAATATCAATACTCCCACTGGTCATTTTAACAATGTAAGCAGTGATAGAAACAAGTCATTAGTCTCATAACTATTATTTATGAATAATGTTAAAACTTGACTCTTCAAACTTTTCACAGATCTATGATGCTTAGCTTAATTCCATCAGATGCCTGATTGTTAGAACCTCGAATGACATTGCTCTGTAAGCTAGAATTAAACTGCCGAACTTCAGGATGTTATCCTTTCTTTTAATGTAGTTATTGGACATCATTTCTAACTTTATTCTTTCTTCAAAATATAGTTACTATTTTATAGTAGTGTCATCAATCTTCAAACAATTAGGAATTATTTAACATTGTGTCATTAGAAATATTTCTAGACTAGTTCAAAATTATCTGCACATTCTTTGCTTTTTACTAATCATTATTTCTTCTTTGGCATTTTTCCCTTAGGAGCTTTGCCGTTTCACCCTCCACAACTCTCTGTTCCTCCAAATCTAGTGGTTTTGAAGCCTCTATCCATCATAACTTCTATGGATTTATTTTTCCCATTCTAAAACTGGTCTTCCTCTTCTTCTGTCAATTGGTTGCCATTTGGGTCTTGTGTGACCATCTGTTTTCTGACATTCTCTGAACATGTCCATATCACTGTAGTGCTCTTTCCAAGGTCTTTATAATAGAACAACATACTCATCCTTCTACATATTTCTTCATTTTGCACTGTGTATGTGAGTGAGTTGTGATCCCATTTCTACTCTCCTAATCTTATCTCTTTATTTTTGTGTTTCTGGCCACATTTCCGCTCCATATGGTACTATGTATTCTACTATTGTGGAATATCCTTGCTGACATCTGTGGATATTGTTAATTCTATCTGCTGTTAAAGCTGTGTTTACTTTCTTCCCCATAATTATTCACAGAGTTTATATCTGTGACACACATGTACCCGAGTTGTTTATTATAGATCCGAGATATTTCCAAAGTGTTTTTACTTCATTTGTTTCATTCACGTCTATAATGTGTTGTGCTTTTCAATGCCACATACATTCAGTTTTATTAAAATTTATTTCAATCGTCATTTATTATATTCTTGTATTAGCTATTCTTGAATGTTTCATATCCTCTTCATCTTGGGTAAAGATTACCTGGTTGTCGACAAATAGAAGGGAGTGAAAATTTGTAGTCTCCAAGTTTATTCCCATGCGTGAACATGGCCTGTACCAGTCCTAGAGGGCTTGTTCTAGGTAGATAATGAACAAAATGCAAGATAATCCACATCTGTAATTTTAGAACCGTATTTATCAGAAAGCATCCTATTAACTTATCTCAATTTTAGTTTGCGATTCGATGTTTTTGTAAAGTTTTTAACCAGACAGTCACTTTTTTCTTTTATATCAATTCTTCATTATTTATATCTTTTTTTTCTTGAGAGTAGCTATAGTATACTTTCTGGAGGGTCTAAATGTACATAAATATTCATATTTATGCTTTTATCATGTTCTCTGTAACTTGTCTGGTACAGTGGATGTTATCTAGAGCATGATCATCACTGTCTAAAACCACTCTATAACTTCACTCCAGTACCAGTACATCTTCAATTTTTAATCAGAATACTAGAAAACAATCTTGCTGTTGATGGTATGACACTTATTCCTGTAATTCGCACATGATCGTTTGTCTCCTTTCTTAAATATTGAAGAAAGTGCAAAGATTTGTTCCATTCTATATGTAATTATATAAATATAAAATTATATTTAACTCCATATTTAACAGTTGGTGTATTCTCAGAGGAGGGAAGCAATAATACTATTAAAAATAATGTTGATTGGTTTGAAAGCCATTTTCATCTCTAGCCATTGAACTAAATTTTTACATACCATTTCTATATTTCTTGAAAAACTTGAAGTTCTAGTATTATACATGGGTACATAGCAAACTAGTAACTTATTCGACATTTCATTATTTTTCTTTAATACCATATGTTAACTAATAGCCATAAACCTCTTATTGCATTAATTTCTTTTGGTTTTCAACACAACTATGAATTAAGACTGCCAGAATATAACCTCTATTTATCAGCACGACTCCCATCGTCTCATCTCCATCAACAAAAAGTAACATATTATATGCAAACAATGTAATCATTATCCTCCAAATTCTGTTCCTTACAACTATACAAGGCCAAACAAATTCAATAACTTTCTTAGAAATTGGTGAAAAATTAATCCATCAAAACTTTTTAGATAACTTTATAGTCAAATACCTGCCCAACATAAAATATATATGTGCTATATTATCATATCATATCAGTAGTACTAAAAATTTATTAATAAATAGAAAAAACAAATTCTCTTCAGGACTGGTATCATATCTCCCTCATTAAACATAGTGCATCATACAGGGCCATTTGCCTACTTGATTGTCTCTCTTGACAACGATCTTCCAAAATTGTCATGAAAATCGAAAGTTAAGCCACTGGAAAACAGCAATATACCATTATAGGCACTCAAACGAGATTGCTGTATCCTTGCTATCTGTGATTTTCAAAATTCTAGAAAAACAATGTGATTAGACTCTGAAACTGTGTCAATTCCAGATAAAACTGAGGAGTTACCAACATGAATTCAAAAATGGCTTCTAATCTTCACAGCTATTTTCTCCTTTCTAATTGACTTGTTGCTCCTAGTTCAGAAAATTACGTTCTGATGTTTCTGAGTATATAAAAAGCATGATATTATTGACAGTCATATGTTGTTATCAGACTTGAAACTTTGGGAAATAGAGACATTACATATAAATTGGTTAAAAGTCTTTCTTTCTTTTCTCTCTCTATATTTCTCTCTTTCTTTCTCTCTTTCTCTCTCTTTCTTTCTCTCTTTTAACACCTCTCTTTCTTTCTCTCTTTCTTTCTCTCTCTTTCTTTCCCTCCTCTGCTGCACCCTACTACCTTTCCCTCTTTCTTTCTCTCTCTTTCTTTCTCTCTCTCTTTCTTTCCTCTCTTTCTTTCTTTCCCTCTTTCTTTCTTTCCCTCTTTCTTTCTTTCCCTCTTTCTTTCTTTCCCTCTTTCTTTCTCTCTCTTTCTGCTCTCTTTCTTTCTCTCTCTTTCTCTCTCTCTTTCTTTCCCTCTCTTTCTTTCCCTCTTTCTCTCTCTTTCTAACTCTCTCTTTCTCTTTCTACCTCTCTCTCTCTCTTTCTTTCTTTCCCTCTTACTCTCTTCTTCTTCTCTCTCTCCTCTCTTTCTCTCTCTCTTTCTTTCTCTCTCTCTGTATATCTCTCTCTCTCTCTTTCTTTCTCCACGGGACCCCCCCCATATATGCAATACTGCAAAATAGATCTTCCGGGCATGTTCCCCCTGTGTTGAAAAGAGGCCTCAAAGGCATCACCTTGCTACACGTCAAAAGGCATCACCTTGGGAGATTCTTAGAAATGACAAATCTTCTCTCTCAAAGTTTTTTGCAAAAGACGGTTTTTAAGCCTTTTTGAGAGAAGATGTTAATCCCATTTATTGGCTTTTAAACCCCATTTTTAAAAAAACGCTTTTTTTCTGCCAACCCCTTTTATTGGGATACTTTCCCCATTTTACTTTGCTTTTTTTAAGATTTTAATATTTTGTTGTTTGGCCTCTTTGTGCACTATTTTTAAAAATAATTTTAACCGGCGCAAATATTTAAACTTTAAACCCCCTTAACTCAATCAATCGTTTCCATCGCTGTATTCCTGCAGTATACATCCTCCTGGACATTCCTCAAAAGGGAGTTTTATTGGGGGTATTTGATCTCTTTTGGGAGAGCAGTAAAAAAGACCAGGTTTCAAAATTAAAGGTTTTTAAAAGGCATTTAATCGGATCGTTTATATGCGCTCAAACCGCTCTCCCAGGTTAGCTTTTTCCCCAGGCGGCCCCTGTCATCGCCATTTCTTCTTATAAGATCTTAGATCTTGTTCGGGTAAAGTTTGTTCAATGCTTTGGCGGTTTTAAATGCCCGTTGGTCGAAAATCGGACAGGAGCCAGCCATCTGAAAATGGGATCTGCAGTTTTTTCATCGTAACTCTAGGTTCACCCTCCCCCTTGGGCGAGCCGCAGCAATCATTCTCCATCTTTTTGGCCAGCGCTTCCATCAAATTCGATATGGATGCTTTACAGGGGAACCCCTTCCCAGATAAGTAGTTCACTCCCAAGTATGTTGGGTAGGGTCATCATGCCCAAAAAACCCCCAACATTTCCGACGGGGTCTTTGAACCTGGATCTTCAAAGGGTTTTATTTTGGAATGATAGGCATTACGACTGACAATGTCATTCCAGGCCCCCGGGATACCCCACAATATCAAAAATTCTTGAGCTCGTGGGGCATCTTTTTCTAAAAACACCAGATCATCAGCAAATGCTAATGGATACCTCCTTTCCAATAGAGGATATCCCGACATGTTTTCCCAAATTTTTCAAACAAACACTCCATAATGAGGTTAAAAAGGGGTGGGGGGTAAGGGTCCCCTGTTTTATCCTCTCAATTTGGGACCTCAATCCTTTCAGGTGCTGAATGACTGTGGAAAAAATTGAGTCCTTTCCTTAATTGGGATCCCTTTCCTGGGTAGAGCCCCCCAATCGCCGCGCGAAGACAGTTCAAATGTTTTAGATATGTCTACCAGCGCCGACACCGCCTTTTACTTTTTCATATCACTGCTCTTCGTGAAGAATGTGAACTTGGCGAAAGGGGTTCGGGAAAAAAAACCCTTTTGGCGTGGATTGCTTCACCACGGATGGAATGCTTGTCCAAATCCCCCAAAAGATTCTGCACAGCGGGGAACAAATTGTGATGGGGCGATATTGTGCAAATTTATTATCCTTCCCTCTTTTTTAAAAGGATGGTGCGATTTTCTTTCCCCCAGAGGCACAAAACCAGTGTATAAAATTTGGGTGTACAATAGGGAAATTTCCTTTTAATAAAAAATATTTGCTAATTTTTTATCTTATCGGGGCCCTGGAGCTGTGGCATTTTCATCTCAACCAGACGACAATTTCGGAAACTTGCACCGCGTAGGGGTTGTGTCGGGGTCCATTTCAGGTGTCGAAAATTTATCTCCTCTCTTAATTAAAAGCCAATGGGGGTATTACTCCAAATGGTTGACGGGTCATTAACCTCATCCTGTTAAGGTCGACACTATCAATCAATCCCCGTTCTAATGCACTTTACCAGCGCTGGATCATTCTTGGGAAAATCCTGCGCCCCACATTGCGCTTCCTGGCGTTTTCCCCTGCCTCGGGGTTTTTTGGGGCCCGGTGGGTCGAGACCGAAAATCCCCTACCAACCTGGGATATTCTTTTTAATTGGTCCTGGGATTGAATATTTCTTTTTAGTTCATTTCCACCTCCGAGTTCTTGATCTAAATTGGGTTAAAAAACCCCCGGTTCCTTTACAAGTTGAAATGTTTTTTTTCCCGCTAGGTGTGGCATCTAGTTGGCCCCGTAAGTCTAGTTTCAGTGTTGCGTCTCCGGGGGTCAAGCAGCTGGGACTCAATAGTGTTCGGTGGTCCCACCCCTAAAACCAGGGTGGCCCGGGCCATGTCCTAACACAAAACAGAATCGGAACGGCCAGCTCTGTTTCTCTGAAACGGGCCCCCCTCGTTAGGAATCGCCCCTATCTGCGTCTGGGAGGCAATGTCTCCCTTTAAAATTCCCTGGGTCACTGTCTGGGGGATTTTTTGGAAGGAATAAACACGACCTTGTTTGCATATCTCACCTGTAAAGACGTTTCGGCCCCGCTTTGGAAAGTGTGCTTTCTTCTTGTCTTGGGGTTGGCCTTCGATACAGGGAAGAAGAAATCAGAAGAATAATTTGCCCCTGGATTTTTCGGAGGCAAAAACCCTGGGAGGCGTGCGAAACCCAGCACTAGTAGGTTCTGAATCATAACCCCCCGACCATCAGATGGGGACAATGATGATTCTGCAATCACAATGTTTCATCTCCAATGGCTGCTAAATATCCGTTGAAGTCTCTCTTTTTTTTCTCACCCACCTGTCGGGGGGTCTTAACAAGGACCAAATTGGGTTTGACGCCTGTGGTTGCTCTTTCTCAATGCAGCCATTTTCAATATCATCCGAAAAAGTTTTTCCCCTTCTAGGCACGGTCCCCCCTCGTTGTGTTGACTCAATTTTATTAGCTGCGTCTGGATGAGCATGGCGCAAATGTTGTGAACCCCCTGATTTAGTTCAAAGTTGGCGGGCGTAACTCACGTATAAAATCTCCAGTCTTTCGGATCGGACATTTAGGGGAAAAAGACTCGCTCTCCCCATTTTAATTTTTTCCCTTTGGGCAAGAAAAAATTGGGGGAAAATCACTATGGATAGTATCGGGTGCCGAAACCCTTTTTTCAGATCAATGATATACCTTCACCTTATTTATTTTTTTCTAAAAAACTTAAAAAATGCGTATGACGGCTATGGGAAAAGTGAATTTTTTCACATTTTCAAAAATTTTTGATCCCCCAAATAATCATATACTTTCATTTTGAAAAAACCCCCCATTAAAAAAATCTATTTTGGATAAAGGCGGGCCCCAAATTTTTGGGGATCCATGTTGTCCTTTTGGGAAAAATCTTCCTCCGCGACAAAAGACGATAATTTTAATAATTTTATTTCCACGCTTCTAGAAAACGTGCACAGAAAATGAAGTTACATTTAGTAATCTAATGAAGTATCCTTTCTGTGCACAATATGCAACGACTCGCCGGGAAAGGGAATCTAATCGTGAACCGTTCCAAGCTAGAGTCGTCATAAATGGTGGCCTGTTGTTCACGAGGCGCGCCACCATGCGCTCCCGCGTCCGAGCTTCGTCCAAAGTGCCCGCTGCCAGTCGCTCCGAGGGCCGACGGGAGTCGTGGACTGCACCCCAACCCCTTGCCCCGGGACGTGGGGTCCCCGAGATGTTTTCTGTTGGAATTTTCCCTTCCCCCTAGATGCTCCCGTTTTAAGGCGCCGGAGACTCGCCTTTCGCCGATGCCTCTTGCTGCAACTCGAGTTGCCCCGAGATGCCACCAGGGGCCACCGCGAGGGAGAGAGAGTGAACTTATTACGGCCATATGGTGACCCCATTACAGGGGGCTCTCGCCTTACGGTGTAGGTTAATTTCCTCCTACACTACCGAGACCTGGCGATTTCAGCCCCCCAAAGTAAAAGAATAATTTACACATATGGGCAGATTTATCCCCTTTTTCGATACGGGGGCCCGACGGTATGAGTTTCTCTTCGAATATTCGCTCTTTCCTGCAGCATTACAATCCCAACATTATCGTAAGCAGTAGCAAGAGGTTAAAAATGAAAGCCATTTGTCTCTATCACTTTCCCGTTTTTTTTGTGACAGTTAATAAATTTGTACAGTCTAATTTCTTTTACACTGAAAAATTGTAATGTCCAACATCCTAAAAGATGTTAAATCATAATCTGAGTATTTGCCTGAGGGAAATTCCTTTTGAGAATCAGTTATCTGCCACCACACTTGAGCTCCATTGTCCTTGGTACCACTTACATGGTTGATTTCAAAATATCCTAATGGAGACAAGGTTTCATTTTGCCTAAAAATGTTTTATCAAATTCTTGAAGAAATCTGGACTTTTCTGAATAATTTAATATTCCCTTGAAAATTTGAATCGTCCTAGATCTCTTAATTTTGGTTCAGCGCCCGCCATTAAATAAAAACCGGAAATTCGTAATTAAATAACAAATAGCTGTATTGCAAGGTGTTTCATTAAATCATACAATTTTTTGTAGCCATGTCGACTTCAGTCGTGGCCAGCTGCCGATTTCGCGGTTGGGGAACCACGGCGCGATCGAGATGGTCCACTGATTCTCGATTGGCTTTTAATCGGATGTATTGGTCGAGTACTGTAAACTCATTCTCGTGCACTTCGAACCACCACGTACACTGCGAGCTATATGACGTTGCATTGTCCTGCTGGGAAAATGCCGTCTTGCTGAGGAAAAATGATCTGCATAAGGGTGGACATGGTTCCCAAGATGGCTGCATCTTATGTTGATACATTGTGCCTCCCAGAATGACAAGATTACCCAGGTAATGCCAAGTAAACATTCCTCACTCCATCCGCTCCTCCTCCGGCCTAGACCCGTCCGGCGATTGTTGCTGGGTGCTAGCGTTCAGACATTTCACGCCGTGTCCCCGACGACAATCGACCGACGGGAAAATTTCCCGGATTTATCTGAATGGCCACCTGTCATCACTCATTGGACGCCCAGTTGCGGTATTGGCGTGCAAATTCAGCCTTCGTTGCCGATAAACAGCAGTCAGCATGTACGGACCAAGCCCTATTGGAGTAGCCCATATGCAGCAACGTTCTCGGGGCGTTGTTGAGAAACCCTATTGTGCCCCTTGGTTAATCTGGGCAGTTAGTTTCTTTACCCGTTGCATGCCTACCTGCCCAACATATCTCGCAGCGTCGTTCTCTCGTGTCATCTATGGCACGTGGGTCCAAAATACCTCGGCGCCGATTTTGATTCGCCATTCTGGTAACCACGCGGTCGCAACTCTTTGAAACCCGCCGTTTCGGAAATACCTCCCCCCGTGGCCCAGCGCAAATGATCATTTTTCCCTTTGGGACGTCCGACAAATTGCTCCGTTTTGCCATGGATGTATACCTACTGGATTGCTTCTAAAAGGACGGAAAATGGTCCGGCGACCCGAAGGTTCCCCCTCCACCTTACGACAAGGCCTCACCCCCCTCACGCCCTCGCGTGGCTTTCGCGTTTCATCCGTCTCTCCAGCCATATTTTAACTAGGGTGACGATTCTAATCAATACAATTTTTGCAGTCTTAACCGATGGGTTCGTTGGTATTATAAAAGAACAATTTAAGAATGAATATCGTACATTTATTTTGTATTCCAATAGAAAAGATACATAACATTAACTATTATTTAACAAACATAAATTAATATAATATAAATATAAGTTCAACAACAAAACCCTATCAAATCAAACAAAGCTGAAAGCCATTAACATTCTTTGTTGCAATCTATAGATTGTTGAAAGAATCAATTTATTTCATTTTGTCTCAAGCCAAGTTTTGGGATACAGCTTCAAAGTTTTGTCTGTTTCTTGCTATACTACCACATTTTTAAAAAGATTCCCTATATCCCTAATGAGCCCAGAACATAATTATTGTTTTCATAATCATCATGAAAGTATGCCCTTTTAAAAATATAATTCTTGAAAAATAAATTTGATTTTAAAATTATTAGTTTTGTGTGAGAATATGCTTATCATGTCTAGATTGATGAATCGACTTCTTATTTCATGATTTAGATTATTTTCAAGATGTCATTAGATGCTCTTTCAATTTTCCTTTGGAAATGTGGCCTGTAAAATGGGTATAAGGACTGCAATCTTCATTGTTGAGGAGCAAAAAGGTGACAACAATCTAAACAAAACCTTACTCTCTAAATGTCTAACAATGTAACGAAATCTAATACAAAATATTGTCATTGTAATAAGATGTTTCGATATTATCCATCATAGAGAAAAACCAAATGTCATCTTCTATTGTCATTATCATCATTGTTTTGTTTTTTTATTTTACTCAAATTGGGTAAAACAGAAATGAACTTTGAATTTGGTCAAATTCCAAACAGTTGCTATTTTCAGATCGCATCACACTGTTTCTAAACATGGTTTTCCCTAAGCCCACTAAAAGCTGGACATTTGGATTATCATTATTTCCATTTCTACTCCTTATACAAGAAAAAATAATTCCAAATGGTCTTGAAAATTTATAACATAATAAATACTTGGAACCATCAGAATCGAAGTCCTTCTCTCAATCTTTTAATAGTTATTATGTCAGTTAAAATCCGATAGCAAACGTTTTCTTGGATGATGCAAATACAGATCCATCAATTTTCAAATTTGATTTGACTCTGCTGTTTCAGAAAGCATATCGTCGTCAGTACTTTGTTTTCCAGTTTAATAGGACGCTTGAGACCTTTTCCAAAGGATCGCGGCAGTTCAAAAGTCGGAAAGATGATCAATAACTGATGAAATAAATTGTAGCCTTCAAATTTATTTTTCGTGAAAAATGAAGGGCCTTAATTGGAAACACTCTGCTCAAAATATTTGCTGAACAACAGTATATTTAAGAGGAACAAAGTCTTTCCGCTTGGTAGCAATGATCCACCTACTGCGCAATTCTGAATCTTGAGAAAACGACCAAAAATAGAACGTACATATCCATATTTTGAAAATTTTTATTAAAAATTAACTGCCCCTTTATCTTACAAGACATCACTTACCCGTGAAAAATCCTGACCCCTTCTTTTGCCTGTTTGTAGTTATATGCAGCCAAGAAATAACCATAGTTAGTGATTGATCACATGAATAACCAAACACTGACTGATAGTGCACATCTAATCGTAACCCAAAATGGACGTAACGTCAGCGGCAGCGAAGTTCTGAAGAACACTTTGGGGAATGGCACTGCCTGCCGTGACCCTTCTTGCCGTGAGGACCGTTCGACGGCTCGAAACCTTTCACCAAGACGGAGAGTCAGCAATCCAGAGGGCTTCTGCTTTGTGACAAATACTGCACTGTATTCCGCCTTGTCGACACTCTTTATATACCCTCCATTGTTAGTGCTGCCACATGCAGTCTGCTAGGGGTTATTGCACGTTTACATCGAACCAAAGCGGTGATCACGTGTGTGTTGGGACTATAATATTCAGATAGATGAATAATACTCTTCGCAGGGTTGCCAAGTAACAGGTACGAAAGTTGCATTGCCTGCATTAAGCAATTCTTTCACTAAAAGTGTTTGTTTAAATATTGAATTACAGTGGTGGCTGGTGACCCAACAGACTGGAGGTTGCACCTTCATCGAATGACGCAATGTAATTTCAAAATTCAAAATACGAATATATAATAAAATTGTATGCAATTCATATCAATTAAAACTAAGTTGAATAAAAGTCTATACTGAAACACTACTTACATAATTTTATGTCCCATATAGACCTCCCGTGCACGTGGTTCGCCCAGTGAAATCAAAGATTTCCACTGGGCATAAGTCGAACCCAGCACATTGCAGCAAGTAAAATTTGCTTCGACCGGTAGCAGTGGCTCAGGGCATCGGCTGATGTCACTGCGCGCGTCTGACCGGAAGGTCCTGGGTTCAGTCCTGACGGCGGCAGGGTTTTCGACACAAGCTTTTCAGCGAGGTGAAAATCAGTCGCTGTCTTGAGGAAAATTTTTAGCAGCCGGCTGCTCTGAACGGTAGTTTTCCGTGGTTTCTCCGATCAACACCAGGCGAATGCCGGGCAGTACCCTACCAAACGGACCGCGCACGATCTTTCCTTCCTCTTCCTTGTCCTATCCTCTCCTTACATACCCCTTACCCCCTAACATGCACCAAATATCAGATATTCCGGGAGACCGATCGCGAGCTTAGAGCTTCTCCCGGCTGGGGCGGTGCCCGCTGGTGGGAGAGTCCTGGTTGGAAACCCCACTAGCCGACGGTGGAATATCACCGCCGTCTCTCGAAAAACGCATGCACTACACTAACGGGACTAATGACCGAAGCAGTTGACGCGCCCGAAAACACGAAAAAATCAATGAATCAATCAAACGAATTGCTTCGAAACGTTTCACACAAATAAAATTATTTTATTTCGAGAACTTCACTACTCTGGTATAATTGACAATAATGAAAAATCTTCGAAAACATTCGTATTCACAAGAACGTTCGCAAACCGCTGGCTAGCTGCAGCCGCAGTGACTTCCGTAAGACACTAGGTCCCGGTTTCACCAACATACACCTAACGTGACGTTAGTAAACGAGTCGTTAAAATTAACGTAGGGCCCTTAAGATTTGTTCCGTTTCACCAACGCTTTCGCGGCTTCAGGTAGCTAGAAAGCGTAGCTAACTCTATGAACCGTAGATTTGCTGGCCCCAATATAGTCACCCATAACCTGCTGGTAGCTGCCAGTTGCATAATAACGTAGTCATAAGTAACTTGTTAATTGGTGTGATTGACTCGTTCCTGGAAATCAATATAAATTGAAACAAATTTCTAATAATGAGTCCTTATTTTTTAATAAATAATAAACTTAATTATAATATTATGTAATTAATTCATATCGTACTTTGAACTTTGTGATTTTGTTTCCAAAATTTTTGGAATGACTGTCTGTGAGAAACTACAGTTATCGTCTGATAAATTAATAGTGACACAATTTCATGTATAATGTACGTAATGAACAGGAAACCATTCATAACCAAATTTGCATTCATGAAGGTTATACAACAAGATAGTTTCAATGTACATGCAAAAGTGTTCAAAGTATGGTTTTGGTTGTGATAAATGGTACATAACTATTGCATGTAATATTTTTAACCTTTCATCAGAAAACTCAGATCTTGCTCAATCCAGGATTTCTAGTGTCTATTGTTTGGTACACCCAAATCTGGCTGAAAAGTCCCCATCATCGTACTAACAAAAAAAATTTCTTCTTTCCCCGAATACATGCGGGCGCACAGACATTTCCCGGCTTTATAAAATATTGTCAATATATATTACAGAGCTTTCTCCATTTTTCTCTGCTGTGTGCTCGAACTGATTTGAACCGCGCTGCTGAAATCAACAACCAAGCGTTAACTGCTGCTAACGGAGCTGAGACCGCGCGTTAACTAACGGAAAGTTAGCAAGCTTTAAAGTTTGGTGAAACACGCATTTTCTCTTACGGATCGTTAAAATCCCCTAACGTCTACCCGTCGAGGTGGGTTGGTCCACGTCCTGACGGGGATGCAGAGCTCTCAAGTATTCTTTTCTTTCACAGACATTTTCTTCTCCCCATATATCTTTTCTCGCTCCTTTATTACATCCTTTCTCTTTTCTTCTCCTCTTCTTTTTCACTGGCCCCCTCTTATGCTGAACGCCCACACCATGTGTTTGCCGTGCATGGCGACCCGTGTCGGAGGAATGTATGTCCTGGCGGTTGAGGTCCTGTCTGTTTCCCATTACTCTCCTCGTGCTACTTCTTTCTTGGTATCTAGGGATACGTGCTCTAACGTATTTTGGGAACTTTCCCCTGTAGGTCTCAATACACTTGCTTTGGCTACGGACTCTTCTAGACGGGCGGTCATAAGTAACTTGTTAATTGGTGTTAATCCCGATCATTAATCCCGATCAACCGGCTTGGACTAGGTCTTGTACTGAACTCCAGGGTGAGCGGGGGGATCCACGGCGGGGCAGCGCTGTAACATCTCCCTACTATATCTCTGTACCAACCCTGGCCCCCATGAGGTGCCCCTTGTTGGACTCCATGGTGGGTGGGGAGCACGGAGATGCACCGCCTTCTACTCTATGGAGCAGAAAATAAACCCCCCGCCCTCCTCCGCAAGGAAGAGGAGATATTTTGATAGAACTATAGATTTGAATAGTTTTTTCGCAAAAGAAGATGATCAACCGAAGAAGCCCCGTTTCCTCATGGCATGCGCCGAGGAAGGAAAACTTTAAAAGCATAAGTGCTGTCCGTCTGGCGCGAGCCATTGAAGACAGTTTGGTAAAGCTCAAGCGATCGTGCGACAAAGAAATGGTACCATTCTCTTTGAAGCACGCACCGACAACCAATTGGAAAAATTCAAAAAACCAAGCAGATTGCCGGCATCCAGGTGGTAGTCACGAATCACCCGATTTTGAACTTGTGCAAGGCGTGGTAAACCACGAGGACTGCTTCTGAAGTGATGACGATCTGTCGAACTTCTTTGAGGATTTTGGAGTCACTGAAGTGTATGGGATCAGACGGAAGGAGCAGGGAAATTAATCCCCACTTCGACCTGATCCTTACATTGACCGTCCATCCTTTCCGGAAAAAATAAGTACTGGTTTTACAACCTCAGTGTGCGACAATATGTTGCGAACCCTTTGCGCTTTTTCAACTGCAAGGTTTGATCATACTCAGCAACGCTGCATGTCAGTTAGCGCAGTATGCGGGAAGTGCGGAACACCAGCGCGACCCACACCCTGCGACAGACCACCGCACTGTCTTAACAGTGAAGGCAACCATGCAGCCAATTTCAACCAGTGTCAATCTATCTCCGTGAAGGAAATCCAAAGATACAGTGACAGAAAAGTTTTTTTCCCCTGAGGCGAAGCGTCGATTCCAAGAAAGGGAATCCAGTAGACATGTCACGATCCTTTTCCAGCACTTTAAAAGCTAGGCCCCGGTAGTAACCGATGAGCTGCCAAACCCAATGCACTCCAGCCCCAGCAGCGCATTTCTCCTGCCAGGTTGCTCCTATGACTTCCTGAAGATACGGCCTGTATCCAAGGGAAAAGTTATTATACCAACCAAATACAAATAAACAGCAAAAAACTCCAGTCACCGAAAACTTCTACTGGCTCCCTATAGAAACTGATTCCAATCAGAAATCGACACCAACTCAAAATCCGTCGCCGAAGTCGTCCTCCTCCATGCCGAGACTCACCTGGAAGATCTTCCAGCCCTTCAGATCTCGGTCACCTGTGTCAAAACACCAGGGACACCCCTGACACAGGCGACACCTTATCCAGCAGCAGTCAGGACGACTCTGCTGTGGATGAGAGCACCTCAAAATCTTCTTTTTCGAAGGTGAGAAAGAAAAGAAGGCGCAAAGAAATAATAATTTCCTTGAATGGCTCTCTCATGGAACTTAAAACGGCTTTCGCATACATTTAGAAGAATTAGGCTCATACTCTCCACAGACCATTTTATAGTATGTGTCCAGGAAACTCATCTTCTTCTAACCACCCCTCTGCCTGCGCGGATTCCAAACCTATCGCTTTGAACAAGATGCCCGACTTCGTGCTCACGGAGGTGTCGCGGTTCTTATCCGAGACCATATGTTTTCTGAGGAACATATCGTTCGAACCGACCTTCAAGCTGTATGCTTCCGTATATATCTGCCGTCCTTTTCATTGACGGTGTGCAATATATACATTCCTCCTGGCCAAGCCGTGTCACAAGAGGAACTTGAAGAAGTTGTTTCTCAGCTGCCGCCCCTTTTCTTATTGTGGGTGACTTTAATGCCCACAATCCCGCCTGGGAGTAGCACGAGGTCATGCCCCAGAGGTACTATTGTCGAAAATATTATTGACCAGCAGAACCTAATTCTTCTGAACTCTGGGAAAATACACATTTTCCACAGCGTCAAACCTTTCTCGTCAATAGATCTGGCACTCTGCAGTCCATCTCTATCTACCATCTTAAGTGGACTGTTCTTGATGACTTACATGGGGTGACCACTTTCCTACCATGGTACGTTTTAATATTCCTAGTTTAGACGCTACCGTTCACCTCGCTGGGTAATCCATCGAGCTGACTGGAATACATTCAGCAGAAATAAACATTCAGAGTACCGTTCAAGTAACGTTGATGCCTTAGTCGCCCAATTCACTGACGCCGTTCTTCGCGCAGCCAAATTGCAATCCGAAGTCTGCGTGCTGTCGACACATCCCTGTGCCTTGGTGGAATAAGGACTGCTCTAGAGCAGTCAGCGCCCGAAAAAGGAAATGCACGTCTTAGACATTATCCAACTGTGGACAACCTTATCGAATACAAAAGATGTAGGGCGAGGGCAAAGAGAACAATTGTAGAGAGAAAAAAGGAATCGTGGAGAGCATACGTCTCCTCCCTGAACACGCCACCACGCCTGGTATGGAGAAGAATCCGCCAGATAAAGGACACTCTTCTCCAAACACGGTCCATGTCTTCTCAAAAATGGTGGAATGATCACTTCTCCAGATGAGATTGTAGAGGAACTTGCCAAGTACTATGAACAGATGTCAAGCTCGGCGATCTACGCTCCTGATTTTCTCTTGATCAAAGAGAGGATGGAGTGTCGTCCGCTGGAATTCTCCTCCAGAGACTCTGCCGATTACAACATCCCTTTTTCCATGTCAAGGTGCGCTGCGCTCTTGCATTGGCAAAGAACTGCCCAGGGCCTGATGGGATACATAATCTAATGCTACAACATCTTCCTGATGAGGCAATGCAATTCCTTTTCCTCTTGTTTAATCGTATCTGGGAAGAGCACACCATTCCTGTTCAATGGCGAGAAGCCATAGTCATTCAACTTGAAGGACGGAAAAAATCGGTCGTTGCCATCAGGCTACCGACCCCTCGCTCTCACCAGCTGCCTGTGCAAAGTATTGGAACGGATGGTAAGCCAGCGCTTGGTCTGGACCCTGGGCGCAGAAACCTGCTCACCAATCCAGTGCGGCTTCAGGAAACACCAGGGCAACCTTGGACCATCTTGTCACTTTGGCAACCGAAAGATCAACCTCTTTCGTCCTGAGACAACACCTTGTGGCCGTACTATTTGACAAGGAAAGGCCTACGACACCACCTGGAGGTATGGCATTTTGCAGAACCCTGCACTCGTGGGGATTAAGGGAAGCTCACCTTATTCCTCCCAAAAATTTTTTATCGAACATATCATTCCCAGTTCGCATTGGTGACAAACTGTCCCCGCAGTCACCCTCTCGAAAACGGCATTCCTCAAGGGTCGGTGCTAAGTGTCACTCTGTTTGCCATTGCCATAAACAGTATAGCGTCGGTCGTGCGAGAACCAGTAAAGGCATCGCTGTTTGTGGATGATTTTGCCATCTATTGTTCGTCCAGTAGCATCAGTGTGATCCAGAGGCAACTCCAACTGGTGCTCAACAAGCTCCATGAATGGAGCTTGTCAACAGGATTTTAAATTCTCGCCTAGTAAATCTACTGGTGTACACTTCTACCGAATATATCACTTGCACAGCTATCCAGCTCTCTACCTGGGGAGGGAATCCGCTTTCATTCGCCGACTCTGCCAGGTTCTTGGGACTTACGTTTGACAAGTCCCTAACGTGGCGTGCTCACATCCGCACACTAAAATCGAGATGCGTCTCCCCCCTCAATCTTCTTCGATTGCTGAATGGTACGTCTTGGGGAGCCGACGCACTGCCCTATTGCGGTTATATAAATCACTCATCCGCTCAGTTTTGGATTACGGTAGTGAAGTGTATGGTTCGGCAGCCCCTTCCCCTCTTGGCCCATTAACACCATTCACCACGCTGGTATCCGCCTTGCAACGGTGCATACCGACCAGCCGATTTAGTGCATTCTAACTGACGCTGAGAGCCATCCCTGGAAAGAAGGCGAGCTATTCTATTATCGTCCTATGGGCTAAAGTGTCGGGTCTCCATAGCCATCCGTATCGCCAATTATTATCCACCCAAATATGAATCATCGTACATACTTCAGACATCACTACCCCAGCCCCAGGCATACGATTAAAAAATCTTTTGCGGGGACTTAATGTCGAACTTCCACTCCTGTAAAGCCCCAAGCGACCTGATCCCCTCTTGGAAGCTTCTGCTCCCCAATATTGACCTCAGACTCTCCCAAACTTTCCAAACATATCGCTAGTCCTCTGGTTTACCAGATGCAGTTTCAGGCTATGAGAAGCCTATCCCGACCATCTATTCTTATATACAGATGGTTCATCGTGCAACGATGCAGTGGCATGTAGTTTTTTTTGTATCAAGACCACCAAATCATATCGACTACATTCCCAGTGCAGTGTATTTACTGCTGAGATGTATGCAATTCTGGAGGCCCTGAAATACATCGAGTCAGCGAGGCTGCGGCGTGTTCTCTGTTCTGACTCTCTCAGCTCCCTTCAAGCGTCTCCGCCCGTCGTCAGACTACCTGATAAAATCAGTTCAGAACCTCATTCATCGTCTTCAGGGCTTGCCACTATGACCTGGTCCTTAGTTGGGTTCAGGCCATATGAACATCCCAGGAACGAGCTGGCCGACCGAGCGGCGAAATCAGCGACCCGTAGGATACACATTGACATCCCTGCTGTACCATTGTCGGATGTTAAGGCTTCGTTGAAACGATCCGTACTTAAGAGCGTGGCAAACAGAGTGGCACAATACTACTTTAAACTTAGCGCGATTAAAATTCCGTAAATCCTTGGCGCTCCTCATCCCGCTTCTGTAGGCGCGAGAGTAATTTTAACCCGCCTTCGTATTGGACACTGCCACTTTTCCCATAGTTTCCTCCTTCGAGGAAAATCCTCCATCTGACACATGCCGGACGGTTCTTTCTGTGGAACACGTCCTGCTGCATTGCACAAATTCGATGACAGCCGACGAAGGCATAGCCTGGGCAACTCGCTACAGGAGGTGCTTGGGGACGACGATTCTGCACTCTCAAAACTCTTTTGTTTTGAGAGAAAGTGGAATACGTAATTTTAGTGAGCATGGACAATATCTTATGTAGTTTGTTTTGTGGCCCTTACAGCCAATTTACATTTTATGATAAATTTTACGAGTCTGTTATATTTTCCTTCTGCCTTATTTAGTCGTACACTATTGCAGGATTCATGCCCTTTTAAGTAATGTTCATGCTTTTAATTAGCGGGTAAGTTGCTTTTGCAACCTCAATCTACCCTTTTAAAAACTTTGACATGGGCGCCAATGACCTTGGCAGTTGAAGCGCCCTCTAAACACTAAATAATCAATCAATCAATCAATCCTAACGTCTAGTTAGCGTGTTAACAAGGATTGTGAAACCGGGCCTAAGGGTTTCCATCCCGAACGGCCACCTTTACACAAACGTGGCATTTACTTTACGTATTTTTTCAAATGTAATTTTTTTAAATGTAAATTTACATTTACGTTACGTAAATCAATGTACGTTTTGGGAAACTACAAACCTAATATCAAATGAAAACAAATTCTCAAATATCATAAACAATGCATTGAATATCGTCAGTAATTCAGTTCAGTCGAACTTGTGTACTTTCAATAACAAGCGAAAATCATAAAACTACGTTGCAGTGGTCAACGAAGACAATATGTGTATTTCCTGAGATTCCCTCCGTCGCCGCGCAGCATAAAGCGCGTCACTTGTCTGGTAGTGGTACCATAAGGCCGTATGTTCCCCGAGTGTAATCAAGTGCCAGAAACAGTAAACCCATTAATACAGCCAAGAGTATGGTGCATTCTTGGCAAGGCACTGGACACCAGAGAGGCGCCAGTTGGACGCTCTTTGGTTTCAAAATGATTGTATATACATATTGCAATATCTTGAATATTGAATGTTTTGAAAGAAAATGTATATTCCTAAGATAGATCTTTTCATTTTCTGGAGGTTGTGCATCCTAAGCACGAGCCGCCACTGGAATTCCCCACAGATTTGTTTTTACTTGTTGAGTTACGGAACAGCAACTTTTGATATTCTTTTATGAAAAGAACTGTAGAACTGTATTCGCCATGGCTGTTTACTTTCTCGCTACGAATTACAGAAAGTTATGTAATTGCGCAGAAGAAAACGGTGTATTTTCGGCAAAAAAACTCTTATTACATGGCCCGAGTAACGAAAAGTGGATAAATCCAGTTGCTAAATTCAGAAAAAATCTCTAACGCGTGGTGCAGCCAAAATCCATGTATTGTGGACCCTTGATACCGAAAAATCGAATGACCGGGTCGCAACCAATTGCAATTCAAATAAATGTAATGTAATGTAGTGACGGCAAAACGTCTGCCGTCCATCTGTGAACAACGCTAGCCGACCATTCAGCCAATTTTCTCCAAAATTGATATTCCCTAAACGATCTGGCTGATGTCGCGGCCACTTGAATTTAAAAATATTTTAATTTGGGTACTTTACATGAAGTCTCTAGAATATTTTTTAAAAATTTTTTAAAAAATGGCTCCATCGTTTTGATTAAATTTTGTTGTTAGTGTGAAGGACGTTTTAGAGAACGGTGCAAGTCTCATGTTCTTTGAAAAAATGGTTTTTGAAAATTTCAAAGTTCAAAATTTTCGGAATCTTCCTACCCTCTAAAATATTTAAGATATAGATTTTCCTTAATGAAATCTGTTTATTAAAGATAGGTATTGAAATAGAGTCATGTTTAATTTTCCGAAAATTTGAATATTTTTCACGTAATTCTTCGTGAAAGTACGGACGAGAAAGAACGTGCTGTTTGGCATCACTAGTTTGTGAAAATATTTGATTTGTTGCAGTGATATAAGAGATTATTTCATTTATTGTACTTGAGCCGTGTGCATGCTACTTTTGGAAAAGCGTTTTGTGGTCTTGTTCACCAGTGTTTTCGCTCCTACATGCCATTAGTAATATACTAATATCTGCAAAACTATTTGTGATAGCAGGGTTGGATTTTCGGTTAAAAAAACCAAAAATTCTGCAAAGTTTGTGACAAAATATGTGTTGACTAGTATAATAAAAAACAATAGTATTCATCTTGCTCCAGTTGCTAAAACTTAATGCTACAATCACTGGGATGCAGAAAATTTTCTTGCAGATGATTAAGTATTCAAAGTAAATAAAACTAAAAAAAATGTTAATACCGTGGAAAATAATTATTTTTCTTTGAATTCGAAATTTAAGTTTGATCTATAACTGAGAACCTCCAGTACTGAAGAAGCACTATGTGATCTTATGCCAGTAGTTAGGGTTTATTCATGTTAAGACATTTTTAACATCTTTTATCCTGAATAAGCATTTTCAATTACCATATGAAATGTAAACCATACTTATTAGCCATAAGTCAAGAGGTTGAAATATTGATTTACCAAAATTAATTCACAAAATATTGCATCTGAAATGTACCTCATTCTCCCATATTTCGTCTTGAAATGTTTCACAGAAAATAATTTTGTATTTATTTTGTAATTAAATTTTTAATGAAATAACTTACGCAGCAATGCTTTGAGAAAGTCATTTAATTTTTGTTTCTGAATTTTGCTGGAAACATTACTTCTTGAATTTCTCTGCAATTTTTACTAATTAAGTACAGAATTGATGCTAAATAGTTTTGGAGGAGTGACTGTCATATTATATTTTTGCACTCTGCCTTGTGTTATATCCAGTGTGAAACTTCTTCCAGGTATGCACTACAGTTTTCAAGAGTCTGAAGAGTGAAATCCGTCAGAGAAAAGAAGAAGCGTTTTGCCATTGACACCTGCTTTTAATGATCTTGAGATTGCGCAGATAATTACTTTAGTGCTGATGTGGAATTTCTAAAGACCTCCGTGGAATTATGAAATGTCTCCACAACTTTTAGAACTTCAGGAACAAAGATATTTTACCGTAGCTATGACTTGTTTTCAGCATGTATATTGTTACAAGTAATTATAGTAGTTGATTAAACTTTCGTTTTTGTAATGCTTGATCTGTTTAATTTCAAATATGTGCATATTTACACTTCAGTGTAATATGTCAAATGAAAGTGTCAAATAAAAATAATTGCTTACATGAAGTTGCAGCTAACAACGTTAGAGCTCGGAAATTCAGGCACTTATTTTGTTGTTAAAATAGGCAGGCTAAAGAACGAAGTCGTAAGCTTCCGCGGCCAGAGTCATGTGAATGATCTTGGCTGTCAGGTGACGCCGCGTCGAAGGCTGTGTTGCCGACGTTTCGACCATCCTGTCGTGGAGAGTTGGGCTGTTGGGCGCAGGGCTTTTTTCCTTCTCATTTCCCCTCCAGTAGCCCTGGCGAGGCGGGAATTTATTCAGATCAGGGAATCGTATTTTTCGCTCCAACCTTTCAGTTTTTGGGCGCAGGTGCTATACCGTCTCTGGTTTAAAGTTGGCGGCCTGCTCTGGTGGGAGCTCTTCCGCCGTGGTTTCTCTTAATGTGTTGGTTAATCTTTTTGCGGTCGCCTTACGATTTTCTCGTGTTTGGGCGGCGCGCGTCATTTTCTGTTTATTTTTTTTGCGTTTTCTTCGCTCATTTTATTTATTTATTTTACTAAAAAAGAGTTAAAAACTACGTATGACGTGCTATGGGAAAAGTGAATTCTGTGATCCCTACACTGTCATATACTGCTTAAATTTTGAATTTTGAAAGGGAGAAAAAAAACTCCCATGTAGTAAAATCTATTTTCAAGGATAAATAAGCAATAGATTTTGGCTCTTATTACTTCCTGCCGCGACAACATGGAAACGATTATTTGAATAATTGTATTTCCCACTGAATTCTAGAAGACGTGCACAGAAAATGAAGTTACATTTTTGTATGTAATGTAAAAACATTCTGTAAAATTTTTGTAAACATTTTGTAAAATTACATTTTGTAAAATGTAAAAACATTTTCTCTTAGATGCTCCCAAAAAGAAGTGATGTTGTTTCACCTTGTCATTTCCCGTCATGAGACTCCCCAGTCTTTTTTATTTCCATGAATACATTGTTTACATTTGAGTTTCTGAATCTATGAGTTTCTACCTAGAGTGAAATTAATTTTAACTGACCTAAAACAAATGAAGCTAATTTAACTATACAACCTAATATAAATATATACCTAATACAGATGGAGCTGATATGTACCTAATTCTAATGAAGCTAATCTAACCTAGTGAATTTATTTCTATTAATTTATACACAGCAAGTGAAGATAATTTTTAGTCTAACTAACCTAATATTAAACGTAGAATACACAAATGTAGTTATGAAACTCAAATACATAAACAAATAATAAAACAATACATAATACATAAATAATACATAAATATATAAAATACACACATACATAAAAAATGAATGAATGAAATGTGTAAGTACCTAATTCTAATGAAGCTAATCTAATCTAGTGAATTTATTTCTATGAGTTTAAACCCGGCAAGTGAAGATAATTTTTAATCTAACTAACCGTAGAATACACAAATATAGTTACGATACACAAATACATAAAACATAATACACATAAACTCAAATACATAAAACAATACATACATAATACATAAATATATAAATACACACGAATACATAAAAGATGAATGAATGAAGTGAGTGAGTGGATGAGATGAATGGGGATGATACGAGAAATGAAGATACGAATGAGTGCAGGTGATATATGTGAATGGTATGAGTACATAGGTGATGTGGGAATATTTGCATATTTACATGGTTTTTAAGGTGACTTGTAGTGATGGTGAGTTTAGTGAATGCGAGTGAGTATGAGGAACCTTGGCGATCTGCGGAGGCCGGTGCAGGCTTGGTGTGAGAATGTGTTCGGTGTTTAATGTTTATTGAGTGGTGTAAATGTGTTGTATGCAAGTGATAGATAAAGTATTGTGGTTTTTGGAAGATGATGTCTGTGGGTAGTTTTTTGGTTTTGTGTCGTGACTTTTTGTTGTAGTATTGTGTGAAGGGCTCGAAGTGGGGGTGGGGGTGGATGTTGGTGAAAATGTTTTGATTTTCTCCGTGGCAAGTGTGTATGGCGGTGGCGATTGTGTTAGTGTTTCTGTTTGTGAGCTCTGTGTCGAGAGTTGTTTCCGGGTGGGGGCTTGAAGCGGCGCGAATGAAGAGTGTTCGCGCGCGTGGCTTCTCACGGCCTTTCGCGGCCGCCGCCCCACCTCGCACTCGTAGAGCCCGCGCTCCATACGCACGCGAGGTACAGGCAGATTTTCACCTTATCCTGAAGGATTTGGTTCTGAAAAGAGGGAAGAAGGCGATGTATTCGCTGTTCATCTTTTTCGTGTATTTTATAAGTGTGCGTTCCAAGTGAGGCGTCGGTCGAAAGTGACGCCTAAGTATTTAACCTCGTCTTGCCTCGGAAGAGAGTGTGCGTGTAGGTGGATGGGCGCGACAGTGTGCGCGTTGTGAGAAAACTTGTGTGTGAACAGAATTGCCTGGCATTTCTGCGCATTCAGAGTGAGGCCGTTTTCCGTGCTCCAATTCGTGAGCGCATTTGCGGCGCGCTGCAGTTTTGCGATGGCGAATTTAATTATGCTATCTTTGACTGCGAACGCTACATCGTCAGCGTAGATAAAATCGCTCACTCCTGGGTAGTGGGAGAGTCGTTTATGAAAAGCGAGAGAGGAAGGGGAGAGAGCACGGCTCCTTGTGGGACTTCGGCGAGAAGAGGAAGTGTAAGATTTATAGATGACAGAGAAAGAGCGAGCTGATAGGTAGCTTGTTTTTAGATTTAGTAGGAATGTGGGGACGTAGGGACGAAGTTTGTGGAGAAGTGGGTGGTGGACGGTGTCGAAAGCGAAAGAGAAATCAAAGAAGGGCCCGTAGAGGTGGAGTTAGTCCACGTCCTGACAGGGGATGCAGAGAGGGCTCTCAAGTATTCTTTTCTTTCACAGACATTTTCTTCTCCCCATATATCATTCTCGTTCCTTTATTACATCCTTTCTCTTTTCTTCTCCTCTTCTTTCACTGGCCCCCTCTGTATGCTGAACGCCCACCCATGTGTTTGCCGTGCATGGCGACCCGTGTCGGAGGAATGTATGTCTGGCGGTTGAGGGTCCTGTCTGTTTCCCAATTACTCTCCTCGTGCTACTTCTTTCTTGGTATCTGGGATGCGTGCTCTTACGTATTTTTAGGAACATTCCTTGTAGGTCTCAATACACTTGCTTTGGCTACGGACTCTTCTAGACGGGCGGTCAGGAGCTAACCACTCCCGATCAGCCGGCTTGGACTAGTCTTGTACTGAACTCCAGGGTGAGCAGGGGGATCCACGGCGGGAGGCAGCGCTGTGACATCCCCCCACTATATCTCTGTGACAACCCTGGCACTCCAGTGGGGTGTCCCCTTGTTGGACTCCATGGTGGGTGGGGAGCACGGAGATGAACCGTCTTCTACTCTATGGAGCAGAAAATAAACCCCCCGCCCTCCTCCGCAAGGAAGAGGAGATGCTTTGATAGAACTATCGATTTGAATAGTTTTTCGCAAAGAGATGATCAACCGAAGAAGCCCCGTTTCCTCCTCATGGCATGCGCCGAGGAAGGAAACTTTTAAAGCATAAGTGCTGTCCGTCTGGCGCGAGCCATTGAAGACGAGTTTGGTAGCTCAAGCGATCGTGCGACAAAGAAATGGTACCATTCTCTTTGAAGCCGCACCGATGAACCAATTGGAAAAATTCAAAACCAAACAGATTGCCGGCATCCAGGTGGTAGTCACGAATCACCCGATTTTGAACTTGTGCAAGGCGTGGTAAACCACGAGGACTTTGCTTCTGAAGTGATGACGATCTGTCGAACTTCTTTGAGATTTTGAGTCACTGAGTGTATAGGATCAGACGGAAGGAGCAGGAAATTAATCCCCCTTCGACCCTGATCCTTACATTTGACCGTCCGTCCTTCAGAAAAATAAGTACTGGTTTTACACCCTCCGTGTGCGACAATATGTTGCGAACCCTTTGCGCTGTTTCAACTGCCAAGGTTTGGTCATACTCAGCAGACGCTGCATGTCAGTTAACGCAGTATGCGGAAGTGCGGAACACCAGCGCACGACCCACAGCCCTGCGACAGACCACCGCACTGTCTTAACTGTGAAGGCAACCATGCAGCCAATTTCAACCAGTGTCAATCTATCTCCGTGAAGAAATCCAAAGATACGAGTGACAGAAAAGTTTCTTTCCCTGAGGCGAAGCGTCGATTCAAGCAAAGGAATCCAGTAGACATGTCACGATCAGCACCAGCACTTTAAAGCTAGGCCCGGTGGTAACCGTGAGCTGCCAACCCAATGCACTCCAGCCCCAGCAGCGCATTTCTCCTGCCAGGTTGCTCCTATAGACTTCCCTGAAGATCGGCATGTATCAAGGGAAAAGTTATTATACCAACCAAATACAAAATAAACAGCAAAAACTCCAGTCACCGAAAGCTTCTACTGAGCTCCTAGAAACTGAGTTCAATCAGAAATCGACACCAACTCAAAGATTCGTCGCGAAGTCTCGTCCTCCTCCACTGCCGAGACTCAGACTGAAGATCTTCAACCCTTCTAGATCTCGGTCACCTGTGTCAAAACACCAGGACACCCCTGACACAGGCGACCTTATCCAGCAGCAGTCAGGACGACTCTGCTGTGAATGAAGAGCACCTCAAGAGCTCTTTTTTACAAGGTGAGAAAGAAAAAGAGGCACCAAGAATAATAATTTCCTTGAATGGCTCTCTCATGGAACTTGAACGGTTGTCGCATACATTTAGAAGAATTGAAGCTCATACCCTCCGCACAGACCATTTATAGTATGTCCAGGAAACTCATCTTCTTCCTAACCCCCTCTGCCTGCGCGGATTTCAAACCTATCAGTTTGACCAAGATGCCGGACTTCGTGCTCACGGAGTGTCGCGGTTCTTATCCGAGACCATCTGTTTTCTGAGGAACATATCGTTCGAACCGACCTTCAAACTGTATGCGTCCGTATATATCTGCCGTCCTTTTCATTGACGGTGTGCAATATATACATTCCTCCTGGCCAAGCCGTGTCTGAGGAACTTGAAGAAGTTGTTTCTCAGCTGCCCGCCCTTTTCTTATTGTGGGTGACTTTAGTCCACAATCCCGCCTGAGGTAGCACGAGGTCATGCCCCAGAGGTACTATTGTCGAAAATATTATTGACCAGCAGAACCTAATTCTTCTACAGACTCTGGGAAAATACATTTTCCACAGCGTCAAACACTTTCTCGTCAATAGATCTGGCCTCTGCAGTCCATCTTTATCTACCATCTTAGAGTGGACTGTTCTTGATGACTTAATGGGTGACCACTTTCCTGCCATGATACGCTTTAATATTCCTAGTTTAGACGCTACCCGTTCACCTCGCTGGGTAATCCATCGAGCTGACTGGAATACATTTAGCGAGAAATAAACATTCAGAGAACCGTTCAAGTAACGTCGATGCCTTAGTCGCCCAATTCACTGACGCCGTTCTTCGCGCAGCCACCGTTGCAATCCCGAAGTCTGCGTGCTGTCACCGACACATCCGTGTGCCTTGGTGGAATAAGGACTGCTCTAGAGCGGTCAGCGCCCGAAAAAGGCACATGCACGTCTTAGACATTGTCAACTGTGGACAACCTTATCGAATAAAAGATGTAGGGCGAGGGCAAGGAGAATAATTGTTGAGAAAAAGGAATCGTGGAGAGCATACGTCTCCTCCTGAACTGCCACACGCCACCACGCCTGGTATGGAAGAATCCGCCAGATAAAGGACACTCTTCTCCAAACACGGTGCCATGTCTTCTCAAAAATGGTGGAATGATCCTTCTCCAGATGAGATTGTAGAGGAACTTGCCGTACTATGAACAGATGTCAAGCTCGGCGAACTACGCTCCTGATTTTCTCTTGATCAAAGAGAGGATGGAGTGTCGTCCGCTGGAATTCTCCTCAGAGACTGCCGATTACAACATCCCTTTTCCATGTCAGGAATTGCGCTGCGCTCTTGCATTGGCGAAAAGAACTGCCCCAGGTCCTGATGGGATACATAATCTAATGCTACAACATCTTCCTGATGAGGCAATGCAATTCCTTTTCCTCTTGTTTAATCGTATCTGGGAAGAGCACACCATTCCTGTTCAATGGCGAGAAGCCATAGTCATTCAGCTTTGAAGGACGGAAAAGATCGGTCGTTGCCATCAGGCTACCGACCCCTCGCTCTCACCAGCTGCCTGTAAGTATTGGAACGGATGGTAAGCCAGCGCTTGGTCTGGACCCTGGAACGCAGAAACCTGCTCCACCAATCCAGTGCGGCTTCAGGAAACACCGGTCAACCTTGGACCATCTTGTCGCTTGGCAACCGAAATATCAACCTCTTTCGTCCTGAGACAACACCTTGTGGCCGTACTATTTGACATAGAGAAGGCCTACGACACCACCTGGAGGTATGGCATTTTGCAGACCCTGCACTCGTGGGGATTAAGGGGAAGCTCACCTTATTCCTCAAAATTGTTTATCGAACAGATCATTCCGAGTTCGCATTGGTGACAAACTGTCTAGCAGTCACCCTCTCGAAAACAGCATTCCTCAAGGGTCGGTGTAAGTGTCACTCTGTTTGCCATTGCCATAAACAGTATAGCGTCGGTCGTGCGAGAACCAGTAAAGGCATCGCTGTTTGTGGATGATTTTGCCATCTATTGTTCGTCCAGTAGCATCAGTGTGATCCAGAAGCAACTCAACTGGTGCTCAACAAGCTCCATGAATGGAGCTTGTCAACAGGATTTAAATTCTCGCCTAGTAAATCTACTGGTGTACACTTCTACCGCATATATCACTTGCCCAGCTATCAGCTCTCTACCTGGGAGGAATCCGCTTTCATTCGCCGACTCTGCCAGGTTCTTGGGACTTACGTTTGACAAGTCCCTAACGTGGCGTGCTCACATCCGCACACTAAAATCGAGATGCGTCTCCCCCTCAATCTTCTTCGATTGCTGAATGGTACGTCTTGAGAGCCGACCGCACTACCCTATTGCGGTTATATAAATCACTCATCCGCTCAGTTTTGGATTACGGTAGTGAGTGTATGGTTCAGCGCCCCTTCCACTCTTCGGCCCATTAACACCATTCACCACGCTGTATCCGCCTTGCAACGGTGCATACCGCACCAGCCGAATTGAGTGCATTCTAACTGACGCTGGGAGCCATCCCTGGAAAGAAGGCGAGCTATTCTGTTATCGTCTATGGAGCTAAAGTGTCAGGTTACCATAGCCATCCGTGTCGCCGAATTATTATCCACCCAAAATATGAATCATCGTACATGCTTCGAACATCACTACCCAGCCCCCAGGCATACGATTAAGAAATCTTTTGCAGGGACTTAATATCGAACTTCCACTCCTGTAAAGCCTCCAAGCGACCTGATCCCCTCTTGAGGCTTCTGCTCCCCAATATTGACCTCAGACTCTCAATCTTTCCAAACATATCGCTAGTCCTCTGGTTTACAGATGCAGTTTCAGGCTATGAGGAAGCCTATCCCGACCATCTATTCTTATATACAGATGGTTCATCGTGCAACGATGCAGTGGCATGTAGTTTTATTGTATCAAGACCACCAAATCCTATCGACTACATTCCCAGTGCAGTGTATTTACTGCTGAGATGTATGCAATTCTGGAGGCCCTGAAATACATCGAGTCAGCGAGGCTGCGGCGTGTTGTTCTCTGTTCCTGACTCTCTCAGCTCCCTTCAAGCAGTCTCACGCCCGTCGTCAGACTACCTGATAAAATCAGTTCAGAACCTCATTCATCGTCTTCGGTCTTGCCACTATGACCTGGTCCTTAGTTGGGTTCAGGCCATGTAGACATCCCAGGAACGAGCTGGCCGACCGAGCGGCGAAATCAGCGACCCGTAGGATACACATTGACATCCCTGCTGTACCATTGTCGGATGTTAAGGCTTCGTTGAAACGATCCGTACTTAGAGCGTGCAAACAGAGTGGCACAATACTACTTTTAAACTTAGCGCGATTAAGAATTCCGTAAATCCTTGGCGCTCCTCATCCCGCTTCTGTAGGCGCGAGAGTAATTTTAACCCGCCTTCGTATTGGACACTGCCACTTTTCCCATAGTTTCCTCCTTCGAGGAAAGTCCTCCCATCTGTGACACATGCCGGACGGTTCTTTCTGTGGAACACGTCCTGCTGCATTGCACAAAATTCGATGACAGCCGACAGAAGGCTACCTGGGCAACTCGCTACGGAGGTGCTTGGGGACGACGATTCTGCACTCTCAAAACTCTTTTGTTTTTGAGAGAAAGTGGAATACGTAATTTTTAGTGGCATGGACAATATCTTATGTAGTTTGTTTGTGGCCCCTTTACAGCCAATTTTACATTTTATGATAAATTTTACGAGTCTGTTATATTTTCCTTCTGCCTTATTTAGTCGTACACTATTGCGGATTCATGCCCTTTTTAAGTAATGTTCATGCTTTTAATTAGCGGTAAGTTGCTTTCGCAAACTTACTCAATCTACCCTTTTAAATGCTTTGACATGGGCGCCAATGGCCTTGGCAGTTGAAGCGCCCTTTAAACACTATGTAATCAATCAATCAAAGAAGAGAGCTGGAAAGAGCAGCGGCGGTCGAGTAGAAGAAGCGAAGATGCAAGCGAAGGGCTTGAAAGAGCGGAGGAGCGATTCTTCCGAAAACCGAACTGCGTCCCATAATTCCTCGCTGCTCGAAATCTGGCGAATTCTTTTGAGAACGAGTTTCTCGAAGAGTTTACCGAGAATCGGGAGGAGAGATCGGCCGATAGTTTTCCGGGGACGCGAGTTTTGTTCAGTTTCGGAATTACCGTCTGATCGCAGATTTCCATGCTGCGAAATATTGCACAGAAATGCAGGCAGTGTAAATAGAAGCTAGGAGGCGGGCGGCCTTAGGAGGTAATTTCTTTAGCATTTCGCCAGAGAGTTTGTCGAGTCCGCCCGCTCGTTTCGTGTCAATGTTTTAAGTTCGTCGCTTACCTCATCCTCGGTGATTTGCTAGTCAGACGGAATTTCGTGTGAGGGCGTGAGGAGTAAAGGAAATTTTGCGGCGGTGGCTGGAAGAAAAGGCCGATAGAAGAGCGGAGAAGCGCGTTTGCAGAGTATCTGCGAAAACCTCTGCTTTAACTGCGGGGTCGTAGGTGGGAGGTAGGCCGTGGGGGCGGTTAAGTGCTGTGGTGGCCGGCTGTGGGCTTCGTAAGGCCCGTTGCAATTTGCACAGGTCTTTTGCGTTATTTATTTGGGAGTTTTCAATATGTTGTTCCCATCGCGTTCCTGTGCTCCGCAAAGCTTAGAGGTTTTCCGCCGAATAGATTGATACGCTGCTTTCGCTGCGGGGTCGTGAGCGGTGGTATTCTGTCTGCGCCTTTCGGCGCTCCTGAATGAGGCGAATCAGCTCGACGAATTGTTTGGTTTGAGTTGAGAGAAAGTGCGGGAGTGGGAGTTTTCGTTGAAGGCGGATTTAATTTGGTAGTTGAGGTGGGTGATGGCGCGGTCAATGTTTGGATGGGAATCAAGGACGGGGTTTCCGATGAGCTTGTTTGAAACTTTCGTTTTAAACGAAGCCCAATCGGTGACAGGTTTGGGTTTTGGGGCGGGGGCAGAGAAATGATCTCTCTGCAGAGCAAAGAGATTGGAGGTGGTCGGACGGAAGGTCGTGGAGGCTTTGGTGTTGTGATGGAGAGGGAGGGGAATGAAGGGCGATATCGCCTTCAATTTGCCTTGTAAAAAATCAGTGCGGAGGTGGGCGATAAATGAAGGAGCAGTAATGATGAGCTATTCAGGTAGTCCGTGTGCTTTGCATTTAGATCGCCTGCTATTATTACCGACGGCGAGCGTCAGCAGCATATCGAGGTTGAGGGTAAACAATTTAGGGATCTATCAAAACTCTGTAAATTCAATCAATAAAAGAGACTGGGGAACGAGCGACGACGGGAGATGGCTTAGAAACAACATCACTTCTTTTTGGGAGCAGCCTACTAAAACTCAAACTACTGAGTGAAATTTAAATCAACAAATACATGAACAGTGACAATGCGCGCCACCCACGTATGAGATAATCATAGGGCGACCGCAAATATAGTGAACACATACAAACTGAGCACCATCGGCGGATGAGCTCCCCACCGAACAGGCCGCCAACTTTCGGCCAGAGACGGTATCAGGCACGGCTCCGGCCAGCGCGGCGCTCCGGCACGGAGGGCTGGCGCTCAAACCTCGCGCACAGAACGCACCGGAGGACAGTGCGAGGGCGGAAGGAGTGGGAGGTGCTTCCACTTCGACGCATACGCACTCTCTGTCAACCTGGCGCGCGCCTGGATTACTGCCAGCGCACCCATACTCGCCTAAGGCGTCCGACCAGCCTTCCGCCGCTCTCATTGGTCCCCACTCCCATCGGCACCGGATTCGCCGACATCACAGCCGCCGGCCAATCGCAGCCCCGTCGAACTGCGCCCGATTCAAACACCCTAAATCCTCAGAATCTGGTCTCGACGAGCTATTTGAACTTCTGAAGGAGCTCAGAAGTTAAGAAAATAATCAGCCTTATCAAAACTATTCTCAGAAATTCTCAAAACCCTGGCGATATCTTTACCAAACTAATCCAAATTGCCCACTTATTCAGGATGCATTCCGTAATAAACATAGCAAATTGTTTTCAGGAATGCAAACAGGGGACTCATTAGAAAAAAACGAAATTCTACAATTTATTTCAGACTATTCCCCACCTCCTTCTAATTCGAAAGCCATCTTCTGCCAAGCGACAGATTCACACTCAGTATTTTTCATTTACCGCTCCGATCGCTCTGGCCCACACCGCGGCGGTGGCACTTTATAGCGATTCGGCGTACGATCCACACACGCTTCTAGTGACCCGCCTCACCAGCATCGAGGCAACAGCGGTGGAGGTGGAACGCCGAGGGGCCGATCGTGATCGTCTCCGCCTATAATCGGCCTCAGGAACCACTCGCGGAACTCGACCTCGATGCACTGCTGACCCTCAGGGCGCCGATCATCATAGCGGCCGACCTCAACGCGAAGCATCCGGATTAGGGATGTCGCGTTGGGAAATCTTCGGGCGCCCGTCTTTAGCCTACCTCAATCAAAGCGGTGGTCAGCTCCCCCCTTTTTTCACCCATCTTCCCCTAACCCCATCAAAATCTATAAAAGGATATTCTCGACATCCTCTTCCTCTCCATCTCTCTCTTTCAACCCCAAAAATACTTACGACCCCCCTCTGATCATCTTCCTGTTATTTTCGCCCTACCCCCCACTTTTTGCCTCCCCCTCCCCCAAAACAAATTTGAAACCCCCGGGAAAAAATTTACCAACCCAAATTAAACAACAAACTCTAACCCCCTCTCTCTCTTCTTCTCATATCGCCGCGCCTTAATCACCAAAATTTGAAAGCTGCCTACTCTGAACCCACCACAAAACCCAAACACCGTCTTTTTCTTCAAAACCCCTTTTTGGGGCTGGTTCCCCTCATTTAGGAGCGCCAAAGGCCCAAAATTTTTCAGCGATCGCGCGCCCCCGACCAAAAGAAAGGTACCACCCATGGAGAAAAAAACTCGCCTTCTGAGCACATAGAAACGCGATGTGGGAAAGTCAAAAAATCACAAATAAATTGCGAAGACCTCGGGAAACTGCGCGAGCTCTCAGAAATCCCCCCGCCATCACCACCCTCGAGCGCCAAAGCGGCCCCCGCCGACCTAACCCCCGTCAAGGCGAAATGTCCCGACATGCTGGAAAGATACTCCCCCCCAAATATTTCTGGCTCGCTCGCCCCCAGCCACCGCCGAAACCCTCGATTTCTTCCCCATCGACATCTCGTCCGACGGGCCCGTCAAGCGGATGAAGTGCGCGACCTCTAAAACCCCAAACTCAAAGAAGTCGGGGGGCCCCATTTAAAGCTCACAGGGCTATGTTTAAAAAACCTGCCCCCCCAAGGCCGCCCCCCTTACACAAATCCACCCCGTTTCTGTCAGTACTTCCCCCAAATTTTGGGAAAAACGGCTCCCATCCCCTGCGAAACCGAACGAACTCCCCCTCCCGGAAAACTACCCCCTTTTCTTTTCCCCGATTCTCTGTAAACTCTTCAGAAAATCATTTCGCGAGTCAAGGGGCCTCGGAAAAAAGGGATTATCGGGGGGAGCAATTTATTTCCCAACCGGGGTTCCTCCCCCTATGCGGCGCTCCCCCGCTTTCTTCATTTCTTCGTCTTTAAGCCGCCGCTGCTCTGTTCCCCTCTCTTCTTCGACTTTCGTCCGCCTTTGAAAATGTTCCCCACCCGCTTTTAAAAAAATTGCCCGTAAACCCTCTTCCCTTCTCAATCTAATCCCCTATTTTCCCAACGTTCCTTCCCGAAAAAAACTCTTACTTCTTTCTCCCCCCCTTTATGCCGGGGTCCCCCCGACGCCGTCCTTTTTCCCTTTCTATTTTTCCCCCATCAACAATGCCAGCGATCACCGGTCATCTTCGTCTCGCAGATGACATAGCGTACGCTGTGAAGGATGCCGTTTTTGCCACCCGACGGCTGCGCGCGCGCCTCGCACTATCAATTGGGCGCGGAAAACGGGCCCCGCGCTGAACGCAAAAATGAACCATCTCTTCCACCAAAAACAATCCAACACGCACCCGTCGCGCCCATCCCCTGAAACCCCACACTCTTCCGGGCGACAATCTTCGCATACCTAGGCGTCATATTTGACCGGGAAGCGGAAAGGGCCATCGGCGCGGAAAAAAAAGATTTGGCCTGCTCCCCTGCCACTCTTCAGGAGCCGCTCCCCTTTAGGGAAAAAAAAAATTAGATTGTACCTTTCGGGGTAAGGAGTGGGGCTCTACGCATTTAGGTCTGGGCCCGGCCCAGGAAAAACGCGCGATCGCCACGAGCGAAAACTTCTTTATAGATGGCCAAAAACCCGCTCCCGTGACGCCTCGCAAAAATTCTCCCCCTCACAACACAAACACCATTTCGTCCCCCCCACCCCCACGGATGAATAACTTCTATCTTCTCAAACATAAAAACACACCCCCTTTCCTTCATCCCAAAACTTTAACAAAATCCCTTAAAACCTAAAACTCCTCCAGTCATTTTCCCCAACTTCCCCAGTTTCTTCTAAACCCCTCATCCCCGTCATCTGCCCGCAAAGGGCACTCCATTAAAACCCAAACCGTATTTAAAGCCATACCGCCCTGCCTCACTCTTCCCCACTCTGCTACCTCATTCCCCCACCCCCATGTTTTTTTTCTTCTTTTCATGAAAAAACTATTTATAAATTAAATAACCCGATATCAGGAAATTGTGTATAAACTAAAATGTTAAATGGTTTCTTTCCCTATCTACTATGTGAAAAATGTAAATAAACATTAAATAACTGGTATTACACTATCAAAAACATGAAAAATAGATATTAGACAAAATGTACATGTATTAAAATCTTTTAAATAATCAGGTAAATATTAGGAATGTAAATAATCAATATTGATTTGGAATGTAAATAATTGGGGATTGGTTATAAAAACTTTTTAATAAATTTGGTATTAGGAAAGATAAAGACATCAAAAATTAAGTTCAATGGGGTTAAGATAGATATTGGTGTTAAGACTTAAAAATTAGATTTGATAATAACAAATTTGGAAAAAAAAGTAGTTAAAAAGTTTAAGATATGAGATAACTGTTAAACTGCTAAGGTGCATTAAGTATAATTGATGATTTAGGTGAAATTAAATCGTTAGGGGTAATTGGTAGTATCAGAAAGATACTGGTGGAATGATATTAGGTAGATATTGGGTTTCAAATGGTAAAAATAGGGTAAAAAACTAATTTAGGATTTAAGTAGGGATTGGATTAAAAAAATCAACATAAATTTTTTTTCAAAGAAAAAATTTTTAAAAAGCTAGAAAAAATTGAAAAAATTTTTACCCCTAAAAAAAAAATTCATGGAAAAAAAAAATACGTGTGGAAAATGGAAAAGAAAAAAATTCTCATAAAAGGGGGGGGCCAAAAAAAAAAAAGAGCACAAATCAAAAACTCCCGGGGCCCAAAGGGACATATGGGGGGCCCCCAAAAAAACAAAACTCATCAAAAAAAAAAACTCGGAAGGCTCCCACTGGACGGCCAATTTCTGATCATACCATGGTTGTCACCTGCGCACACACCCCTGGAAGACCCGACAGGATGGTAAAACGTCACAACACACCTTCGTCCCCGTCCTGGACACCCAAGATCATTCACAGGCAAAAAGAACTTTTTTATTTTAAAAAGGCATCTAAAATGGCATTGTTATTCTTGCTGCTACCAAAATTGGGTGGGGGTGCAAAAAAGAAAGTAAAATTTGACTACAGTACGAGACTTTTGGAAAAAAGGATATAAAGTGAAAATGATTTTGTTTTCAATTTTAAAATTTTATTTTAACACTGAAAAATTCATCAAATTTTTGAATCTGATCTTTGGTTTTTTTTTTTATACTTAAACAAATATATTTCTTAAATTTTCCTTTAAACTTGATCATTGTCAAAAGAAAATTTTTTCATTTAAAATGACCCAAACTTAACTAACAAGTATTAATAATGCAGGCTGTATTTTGGAGTCTTTCATATAAACAGGAAATCGCTCAGAATGCAATGTTTCCCCCAAATGCCCTCGTTCTGCATTTTTCCTTTTTTGTGCTACAGCTAAAACCTTTTCCCCCCGCCGTTCTTAAGAAATATTTTAAAAAACGTTCAACCTTTTTACAATTTCCCCATTTTTTTAACTTTGTAATTATCGAAACATTCATAATATGCCAGTTAAATGGAAGTCCTACTTTTTTTCCCGTCTTAAAATTTTCTTCACTCCACAAATTGAAAGGCCTTTTTTTTCAAAAACTTCATGTAGGTCAAGATCCGGATACCCAGTTCCTATTATAATATGATATTGATTCAGGGGTGGTTAGTTGAATTTACAAAATTGGAATGATTGAAGGGCGTTTCTTTCAAAATGTATTTTTTTCCCAAAATGGCAGCTTTCATAAAAGATCATCATCATTTTTCTTAAAAAAATAAAAAATTAGAATTAACATGTTCCCTAATTTAAAAAAAACAAAATGAAAGGAAAGAAAAAAAAAAAAGACAAAATTTAAGAAAAAAAGGGGGGGGAAGTTGATCAAATATTAATTTATATAATTTAAAACATCTTAAAAAATAAAAGAAAATTAAGATGGAAAAAAAAAGAAAGGGGACGAGTTATATCTTTATTAATATAGTTTTTTTTAAATTTAAGCAAAAAATGAATGAAAATGTAGTACATGTACAATTTTGAGAGAAAATACGAAAATAAGTTGACCGTTCTTTTCCTGCTGTCTGGGGCCACAAAACGAACTGCGCGTCTCGGCGTGCCTCGGGGTCTTTGAAAATTTTTTTTGTGAAATAAAATTTGTTGACAAAGACAACGCCCTTTAATCATTCAATTAGTCAAATGAGCTGTGGAGAAAAAGCAAACCTTTTTTCTGAAAAAAACCGGGTATGGAAAAGGGGATTTCAAAAAAGTTTTTTTTTCCCCCCTTATTACGAGGGTTTCATTAAAGAAAAAAAATTTAATGTTGTGAAATCGGGGATTTTCCGCTAAAATTCTCGTTTGTGGGGGTTGGATATTGAAAAAGTATGTAAGTTTTTTCTAGATGAAAAACCCCCTATGGGGGGTTAAGTCCGGGTCTTGGGAGTAAACAATTAGTTAACCCACCATAATTCCAAAACCCTCCTGTAATGGGATCCAACCATGGGCCAATGCCACCTGTAATGGGTTTTCCGTTGCGTGGGGCAATCCCCCTCTCCCCCTCCTCGGGTGGCCCCTGGTAATGCATCTCGGGCAACTCGACGTGCCCAAGGGATGGGCGAAAAGGGGGGTCTCGGGGCTTTAAAACGGGGGCATCTGCTAAAGGGAAAGGAAAACCCCAACAGAAAAACCATCTCGGGACCCCCCTCACGGGGAAGGGGATGGGGTCCCCCACGACCCCCTCTTCCTCGGACGACTGGCAGCGGACACTTTGGAGAAGCCTCGGACGCGGGAGCGTGGGGGCCCCCCTGAAAAACCCCCTTTTTGGACTCTGCTTGGAACGGTTTCCCGATTGGTTCCCCCGAGGCGAGTCGCTAATGTGACGGGGTACTTCATTAAATAAACTAAATTCCAAATTAACTTCATTTTGGCGTCTTCAAATTCAGTGGGAAATGCAATTATTAAATTTAGTTAGTCTTTTCCATTTAGTTACTCTTTTTTTATTTTTTTTTTTTAAAAAATCCATCAACATCAAAATCATTGCCAGTATAGATTGGGGATGGTAACTATGAATCGAAATGCTGATGGGGAAAGTTTAGGAAATCTTTTGCTTTAAAATTTTTTTGAATAAAATTTTTCATAACTTAGGTTAAAAAGGGTAATGGGGAAATCCAAGCGGTCAGAAAAATTAGGTTTCTGTTCTCTGTTTTTTGGGCCTTCGGAGTTGCTCATGGAGGGAAATGGGGTCGGGGAAACCGAAAACTTTTTTCAGGGGGTTAATACAACCTACTCAAAGAAAGGTTTTATGACCTTTCAAACCCCCCTTTCAGTACCTTGCTAAACTTTGGCTTGGCGTCAATTTTGATGAACTTTCTGTTTTAAAATTGCTAAAAAACAGTATTCCCCAAAAGTTGTAAAGTTAAATTTTTTTGAAATCTTTCAAGCAATGAATGAATGAATGAATGAATGAGTGGAAAAACAATCGATCAGAAAATTTTCTGGATAATTCAAGTTATCTTTTGATTAGATTGCAAAAAAATATTGGGTTTAATTTTTTTTTTAAATTTAAAATATCAACCCTTTACAAATATTTTCTGAGGAAAAATGGCAAAAAAATTAAACTAAAATTGAAATTTAGGGTTTTTCATCTCAAAAAGGTTTACAAACCCAAATTTTTTTTAAAATAAAAGGGAAAAAATAACAAATTTTTTTAAATTAAAAGTAATATAACTTGGGGCCCTTGAATTTCAAGTTGACATTTTGGAATCATTATTATAACCTTTTTTTTCAAGACTTTTTGGGGAAAGCTATTTTTTAAACTCAACATAAATTTTACAGAATCACTGTTGCATTGCTTTCTTTTTCCTCTTTAAAAATTTGATCGGCCTCATTTTATAGTGTTAAAATTCCCCCTCACATCATTGGAATTCCTTGTTTATTTATCCGTTCCTAGTAAAAAAAATGACCAGTGAAATTAAACTATCACCATTGTATGCATTTTAAAATTTTAAAAAATATTAAAAAATAAAATGTATACTTATTATTTTTTAAATTAACTAAAAATAATAACTATTACTAATTTTATTTTAAACTTAAATTTTAAGGGGTCTTAAAATTTTCCTATATGGAACCACTTATTTTTTTCTGTTTTGGGAGCTTACAAATTTCACCGACACTCACTTTTTATCTAATCTTTTAAAAGGGGGAAATATATTCCATTTTTAAAATACATTTTTAAATTTATCAGTTTCCCAAAATTTATTTGAAATTGGCTCTTCACAATTACAAGCACAAGCTTTTTCTTGGAAAACCCCCTTCAGACATGTGGTATATAATGTGACAATATAAAATATCTAAGCCAGAATCAATATGGACACAAAAAAACTAAGGGTTTAGGTTTTTGTTTTACAAGTTTTTCCATTTTATTCGTTTGAGATATTGACATTTCTGCCTAAAATATAAATTACAGGTTTGTTATAATTAACAAAATCTGAACATATAAAGTATTAATTGAAAACCAAATAAATGAATATTAAACACTCCATTTCGTTTGATTAAAAAAAACCAATTTCCTTTTTGGACTGCCTGACTCATACTTTTATAAAACCCACTACTATGTCTCGTACCTTTCTTTGGGCCCGTTTGTTGAACAGCCTGAATGTAATAAAATCTTAATTGAAATGATGCAAAAGATGAATGCTGAAAATAATCTTTGACAAACACCCTAACTGTGCGGGCTTTCCTTTCTTCCCTGCTCTATCTCCACTCTTTCCATTTACCACGCCTACACTACCACAGTTGGGAGGTGGGCTTGTCGGCTGGACTTGCCTTGGGGGAGATGCGGTCCCCGCTCGCCGGACATTTTTCGGCGCCGGATTCGCCACTGCGGGATGATCACCCCGGGGTCGCCTTAGTAGTTGACCTGACCTTTGTAGTGACTGGAAAGACAACGCAACATCCCCGTTTCCCAACACAGATCAATTTTCCCCTTTGAAATGGTGGTAAAATATGCTCCAAAGCAAAGCAAAGCCCAAAAAAAAAAAAAACAAAGCCAAGCAAAGCCAAGCAAAGCCAAAAAAAGCAAAACCAAAAAACAAAAAAAACAAACCAAAAAAAACAAAAAAAAGCCAAGCAAAAACCAAGCAAAGCCAACAAAGCCAAGAAAGCCCAAAGCCAAAAAAAGCAAAGCCAAGAAAAAAAAAACCCAAAAAAAAAAAAACCCAAAAAAAAACAAAGCCAAAAAAAAAAAAAACCCAAAAAAAAAAAAAACCAAACAAAGTAAAAAAAAAAAAAATAAACAAAAAACAAAGAAGAAAAAAAAAAAAACAAAAACCAACAAACAAAACGAAAAACCATAACCGGAAAATCTTTTTAAACAATTTCCGGGGCAGTTAAGTGGTTTCTATTTTAAAAAGTTTAAAAAAGAACAAAACAAAAATCATTTGCAAAGGGCCCTTTTCACGGTTATCAATAAAATTTTGCTTTTACAAAATTGAGATAACAAATTGTATGGATTTTTTTTGTATCTATATTTTATTTATTTTTATGAATTAAATTAAAACAACATTACTAATTGATCCATTATAATAATACCATGGTGAAGGAGAATAATTTGGGATCAGGAATTTCACTATATTTTTAATAAATTTTTTTGAAATATACCCACAGGGGAAATTTTTGAACTTTTTGTAACAGAAAAGCATTAAAAAGTTATACCGACTGGCTTTAAATAAAAGAAGTGTTAATCTAGCGAAATGTTAGAAATAGCTAATGTTTTTTTATTAAAACGTCTTAGTTTCCCAAAAACCCCGGTCCATCCACCCAATGATAAAAATTGCGTAACTACGCAAGCAGTTGCAATGAATAGTTTGTTTGTCTATAATATTCTGTAATGTTTACTATTACTAATATTACTGTATGTTTTTGTTATTACAAGAAAAAAAGATTACATTTGATTAATAATTTCCCTAAGTGATTTGAATTAGGGGGCAATATAGGGGTTATTTTTGCTGGTAGAAATTCCATTCTAGAACTTCTTTTATGTACTATGAAGGCTCTTAATGGTTTCTTCTTCATTTAAATCCCCCCTTTATGACCTTTCAAAGGGTGTTTTGTTTAAAATGACTTGTGATGAAATCATGGCTATTGTATTTTTTGATATCTTTGAATGTCAGTCTTCTCTGACATTTTTTTCAAAGTTTTAGATTCACTGAAGCAAGTCTTCAGTGGTCCCAAAATTTGCGTTTGGATCTTTGTGGGTTTTTCCCAAGGGTTGTTTGTCAAATTAAAGTGGGATGGGGACTTGGCGGATGGGTTTTCAATTGTAGTTTATATACGTGCTTGGTGTTGAACATTCTTAAACATTTTCTGTTTTAGCAAAAAATTAAATTTTTCTTTTCCCCTGATTTTTTCTCTAATAAGACAGGATAAAATGTGATATTTTACATAAAAAGTATACATTTTGTGTATTGTTGAAAGAGAAAGGTGGTTAACTTCTGCTACCCAAAAATAAATCATTTTTAATTTCTTCATATAAAGAAGATAAAATGTAATGGAAATGGATGGTGTATGCGAATGTACTTTTATGCACATTTAAAATGGGGAAAAAGATGTGAAATGTTTGGGATATATTCACGGGAGTTAATCTGGTTGGGGCATTTTGAATTGGCTCAACAAAATGGGGAAGGGGAAACATAGGTGATGAATGGGCTAGGATATTAAAAATAACAACTTTTTTTTTTCTTTAAAAATATGCATTTGAATGTGTCCACGAACAATTTTCCCGTGAAAGAATTTTATAATGCATGTTTTAAAGTTTAAATCTTTATAAATTATATTATTTAGGATATCATTAGAATGATACTTATTTTGCTCTTTTTTTCAGGGAAAATTTAAAAAATGCAATTATTAAATTCCTTTTTTGATTAGTTATTACTTTTTTTAAGTAAAACAAAAAATAAATAATAAGAAGTTAATACTATTACTTTTCATTAGGAACTTTTCAATTTTTGTGAATTTAAATTTTGGGGATCTCCAAAAAGACGATTGGAAACCTTGATGGCATGAAACTGTGTTCCTCAAGCACTCCGGTTTGGGGGAGCAGTAGGGCGGACAAAAAAAAAAATTAACCTGCATCTGCTTCAGTTCAGTTTTAGTCGGGGTGGTGTTCGTTGATGGTCACCCCACATATCTTGATTCAGTGGTCAACCTTTTATATGGACCAAACTATGGAGGCTTTACTTACTGATAAACAAAAGTCACAACATCTAAATTACATTTCCCTAGACTTATAGGAAGCGGCTATTCCACGAATAAACTCTTTGCAAATGTTATGTTCAAAATTTTTGGAAAAACTGTACAAAAAAATTCTGATTCTATAAAAAGATAATCTAATTTGGGTTGGTTTGGGGAAACCCCGTTTAAGCGATCCTATGGAGTGTAATTGTTGTCCGCTCCTAAAAGAAATTTAAAACATCTTCTGGCAATGGAAGAAATGCAGCGACAAACCCCTACCAAAATAAAAGTGTTCATTAATGCATTTTTTTGTTGTTGTTGTTGTTGTTTTGTTTTGTTGTTGTTGTTTTTTTGTGGCCGGGGGAATTAGATAAAATTTATTTTTGTTCATATTGGATCGGCCCTAAAAATCACCAAAGGGAAGTAAAACTTCTTTATAATAGAATGGTTATATAACATGCTTGGCACATGCAGTTCTGCCTAAATGAAACTTAAATTTTGCAACTGTTAATTCTTTAATATCAACATTCGTTTTCATTAAATTTTGATGGGAATCAATTTGTTTGAACAATTGGCCCCAGGTTCCTTCCCAGACTGATCATTAAAAGAGGGGAAACTTAGTTAGGGGCTGTATTTTATTGTCAACCGCATTATTAAAAATTATTGAAACTTAATGAAAATGAAGAAAAAGCATGGTTGAAGGAAAGGTTTATAGGTAGAGATGGAAAAAAGGAGGACAATTTATTTAAGACCCCCTGCAACTGCTTTTCCCATAGCCACCCGGGCCCCTTCGAACAAAATACGTGCCACTTTAAAAATAAAAATTTTCCAGTTTAATAGATAATAAATTTAATCCAGAATAATTTACCCATAATTCAGTTGATTTTGTCATAATTTACATTTTTTTGTAGACTATATGTTACTTAGATTTTTAGAAATAAAAAGATGAAAAAAAATTAATATTTTCATTTTATAAGGTTTTGTTGTACAGTTTTTTCTGCTTAAACACCCATCCTGTTTTAAATTTCATAATTACATACATATTTTACATTTTTTTGCATGACTACTCAACCCCTAGTATGAGCAAAAAAAAAAAATTATAGTTTTGATTTTGGTTACTATTTTTTTTGGGTCTTCGAACCGAATATGAATTTTGCGGGGAAACACTCTTTTACGCAAAGGATCTTCTTTAAATTTTCCCATTTAAACACTTGTGACGCCACTCATCCCAAGGCTATAATTTATTACAAAATGCTTTTTAAAATATATTTTATGGATTAAATGGATAGTACATGGACATATACATAAATGGATATACATATACATAATTGGATAGTAAATAAAACACTTGATAAAATTAAAAAACTTTAGTGGGAAGGTGTTTCCCTCTCGACAGTTTCGGCATTGGGGATACTTTTTTTAACCTGTATAATCTCTTTTACTCTCTCTTTTTCTTTTTCTCTTTTCTCTTTCTCTCTTTCTCACATACAAAATCGATGTGAGCGGGGGCAAACCTTTAAGTTGTAAAAAAAAATCAAACAGTTTGAAAATATACGTTTCTTTAAAATTCGATCCCAGTTGGGGGCTCAGCCGGGGTCTTAGGGGAAAGGGGAAGCGTCCCTTCGAAATTTGGTTAGAAGTCTTGTAAAATTTTCAATCAAAAATAGGCGAATTTGAAGTTGGGCAGTTGGTTCTTGAAAGTGAGATGTTGAACCAGATTTCAGCCGAAAAGGGGAAAAGAGCATAAGGTACACCATGCCAAAGTGGACGATGAGGCGTTGAGTTATGAAACATTGGACGGGGTTTGTCCCCACGGGGAAAAAAAAAAAAGCGCTGATAAACGCTACAAAACCCACTAATATTAGTCAACCTTAAAGAAAATGAAAACCTCAAACCCAAAAAAGAAAACGTGGAAAGGGGCAGAGGCAATTTTATGGGGGAAGATGGACTGTAAAGGCGGGAAGCTCCGGAAAAAAATGGGGACCTGTGTGCAAAACGGAAGAAATGGGGCATTTCGCGTTTATAGAAGACGCCAAAGCAAAAAGGTGATCATCAAGTTCGTCGTCAGGTAAATAATTATATCCGACAGGTGTCCCCGGGTGCACAAATAGATGTGATGCGGAAAAGGTGGCGCAACCCAAACGCCGAAATGAAACGGAGGACTATAAGGGGGCCCCCCCCGTTATTCGGCAACGAAAACCCGTTCGCCAAATCCCGTAGTGTGGATGGTTCTTGCTATTCCCGGGTGAAAAATTGTTATCGCCCCTTTCCACCGCGTGTCTCGGACACATAAAAGTGAGCAACATTTGCGAACACTCGCTGCGGTTGGGGGGGGCACTGCTCGCTGTGGGGAATCCCAATGTTGGAATAATTCATTCGGCGAATCTGAAGAAACAAAATGACGATGAGGAATGTTCGACTGAAAATAGTGTTAAAACAAGTATCGGGCTCAACGAAAAAGGACAAAAAGAGACAACTTTTTTTAAAAACCCAATTTTGGGGGCCTGTCCCCGGGTTATTTAGAGGGGCATAAGGGGTTGTATTTTTTTTGGATTTGACAGAAAATTATTAATACGTTTTAGGATCATTCCTGTATGTTTTTTATTGGAAAATGTTGAAATTAATACAAATTTTATTTTCATTTCATTTGGATAATTTAAAAAAAATATTTGTTTACTGATATGGTGAATCTTTAAAAAAATCTTGTAATGGATTTTCCCGTCTCTGCTTTTTTTAGAAATGGCAACATTCAAGCTAAATCACCTATCAGCTGATTCATTTTATTTTAACCCCAACAAGATGCTTTAGGTGAAATATGAAATGGATGTATACAGTAAAAACTAAAAAAATCATTTGAAAAAAACAAAATTTTTTACATTTCATTACTAACAATACTAAAGGGGTTGAATGTTAATTTTTGTTTAAAATATAAATGACAAAATTTTTTTTTATTCAAAATGTCTTTAATTCTTTATGGTTGTGGTTCTCTCTGAAACAACATACTGTATTTTTTTGCTATACTGCATACCTTCTGTACTGTTTTCTGTTAGCTTTTAAACAAATTTTCAACCTTATTGCTTTTTGCATTGAAAAAGTGTGGTTGAATGTAATCGATTCTTGCAGAGGGTGTGATCGCTTAATTCTAAGTTTAGCTATTGGGCCATGCATGTGGTTTTTTGAAACCACAATCACCTGAGCAATGTCGGGGGTGTTTGTTTGAGCATATGTGGATGTGATTTTGTTTTTTAAGTTTCTGCAGATTTTTTGGGAAAAGAGGTTTTTTCTTTTTTTTATTGTTTTTTTGTAATGGTTTTTTGTATTACAATATTTTGATCATAAAATACTCCCTTTTTTAAAAGGGTTTAAATTTTTATTTGCAGGGGGAAAACAAGGTAAAACAGAATGTAACTATATTTTGTTCTTTGAAAATATAAATTTTAAGAAAGTTTTAAAAAATTAAAATTTCTATCTAATAATGAAGATTATTTAAATAGATTTAGTTTTCGATATTTGTTTAAAAATTATTTTAATAATTTATCTTCGTACATTTCTCAAGGTTTATGTAATTTGCATAGTTTTTCTAACACTCATATTTATTACTAGTGCTGATCTCTTGTATAGAATCGCTAAAATTTGAAGTTTTTAATATGGAACCTATGACAAAGGGGTTTAACTTTCTTGGGGATTATTGCGATAATGTTTGATGTGGGTTGATTCAGGTTATGGAGGGGTTCTGATGCAGATGGCGAATGCCAATAGCAACTAATGAAATGGGCAGCCCCCTTTTCCCTTTAAAAATTCGATTTCCTTTAAACAATGATTGTATTTTTTTGTTTTTTTTTGTAACTATATCCTATTTTTTACAATTTTATCTTTTGCAGTATTTATTTTCTTGTATTTGTATTTCATGTCTATTCCTTTTTTTTTTCTTCTTTTAAAAAATCACAGTCATAAGACTACAAAATTTTTTGACCAGTTTTGGAGTTGGTTCTGCCCACAACCACAATTTAGTGTGGTGTTGCCTAAATGGATTGTGGTTATTTTCGACCATCATTTTCTTTTTATCCCTTTTTATTTATTCAAATCACAAATTTAAAAATTTTTTCTCTTTTCTAAGATCAAAATTAAACAAATCAGAAATTAAAAAAATTCTGGAGGAAAATTCCCCGCCCTTTGGGTTAATTAATAAATCAAATTCTTAATTTATGAAAAATGACAACACTATTTTCTTTTCTAAATCAAAAGCAGTCTACTTTTAACATGATTCCCCCCTCCTCCCTACCCATCCCTCAGATCATTCCTTGTTTATACTTCTTTTTGTAATTTTTTTTTAATTTTCTTTTTTAATTTCTCTCCCCGGGAAAATTTTCCCTTTGGAGAAAAATTAAAAACATTTGCTATTTTGGCTGAATTTAGAAACATGGGGAAAAGTTATGGGGAGTGCGAGATTGGGGTGTTATATTGTTTATTTGGATATTGGTTCTATAAGTACATTTTAAAATGATCATTATGGTTTGTATTTTTAGCGTTATTTAAATTTTCCTTTTCAATTTTGGGGCCAATTTTCCCCATCATTGTATCACTATGTGACTGATACTTTAAAAACATTTGATTCTTTTTTGAACAAAATAGTTTTGGGTCCATTGGTTGTGGGATGGAAAAAAATTTTTTTATTGAAGTTTCCCTTTCCCTTTCATGTTATAATGTTCACATCCTTCCCAGGCTACAACAGGGTAATCCCCAAAAAAAAACAGGTATGTTTGAAAAATTTTTTTGTTTTCTTATACCCCCAAACATAATCCCCCAAATGAAAATAATATATTTGTTGGGGGAAAAGTTCTCCATTTACCTTTACACTGAACCGTAAGCTGAGATATCACATCACTAATGTGAAAAAAAGGCACTATGCTATATAATATAATATATTATTTTGTTTCTTCAGTATGAAGAAAAGGGGAAAGGGGCCTCACCCATCTATTCTCCCTAACTCTTAATCTTTGACTTACTAACATAATTTTAGTGATGGGCTTCAAAAAATTGAAAAAGAAATTTTCTTACAAATTTTAAAAGGAAAAAAATTTCCTTTTTTTTTAGAATTTATGCCCTTTTTTTATTTTAAATAAATAAATGCCCAAGAATTTTCATAAAATATTAATAAACATAGGGTTTGGTGGTAAGATTTTTGTGCCTCATACGAAAAGATTCTTTCAAAAATTAAAAAAATTTTTGGGTTTTTATTTTCTAAACATTGCTCAACCATTTTCCCTGGAGAATTTTTTACATTTTTTTGTTTGATGTGTTTATGCTGATAAATTCTTGACTTCCAAAATTTTTCCTGTTTTTAAAATATCTTTCTTGATAAAAATTTTGACAATGTCGGGAAACAAAAATTTAAATTTTTTAAAATAGGTTTTTAAAAATACCAAAATTTGGCATTTCAAAACTTTTGGGTTTTTGAAAAGTGACATTGGATGTAAAAAAGGGATCTGCTTTTTGTGGAATTGAGGTTATAGGGGTTTTTGGAGAAAATTTCTTCTCAAAAGTATTTTTTAACTAAAAATGGGAAAAATGATAATTACATTGGCCATGGTACTTTTAAAAGTAAATGGTGGAAAAAAACCCCTTTTTCTGCAAAAGGGGGAAAAAGTCAGTCACCCTTATTTACTTTCCCCCTTAATTCCCTAAGTAGTAAAAAATATATTAATATGTTTTTTTAATTTTGCAAAATTTTTAAGTGAAGGGACTAGTCTTAATAAATGAATAAATAATAAAAATAAATAATAATCAGTCAACCTTGTTATTGGGTCTTAAAAGTATGTTAAATTCACACACAGTTATTATATGATTTTTGAAAATATAACTGGGTAATCAAAAGGAAAATTTATAATTTGAAATTTGTGAAAAAATTTCCCCAACATGAAATACATTTATCAGATTTTATTCGTTTTCTTAAAGGTCTCAAAGTGGGTCTAAAGGGGAAGAATCGGATGGCTGCTGAAGGAGCTCAGAAAAGTCCTTGTTTTGTAAACAAATAGTGGAAAATGAAATTATTTTATATGATTCATAGAGTATTGAACCTATTTTGTTGAAAAAAATTTTTTACACTTCTTTAAACCTTTCTCTATTGAGATAAATGGAATTCTTTGATTTTTTTGATTTACTTGAATTTGTTTTTTTTTTTTCAATAGCTTTACTTTTCCTTTTTTCCTGTTTTTGGCGAAGGGAGGAAACTGAGGCTTGGATGAACCTCTTGTGTTCTTAATGAATGTATTTGAGATTCTATTTCTTGAAAAAGAATTTTATTAAAATTGCAAAAAATTGTAATTATTATGTAATTTATTTTACAATAATGATACATTTTGAAAAACAGTATCTGTATTACAATACAACTGCATTTTTCACTAAAGTAATAGATTAGTACAAATATCTTCATTTACATGTGTAAATAGTTTTTTTTATTTTTTTATTTTACGTCAAAAAAAAAGTTAAAAAAATCTATGGCGTGCTATGGGAAAATGAATTTGTGCCCTTTTCAAATTCGGGTCCCCACACAAATCATATACTTAAAATTTTTAATTTTGAAAGGGAAAAACAAAAAAAAAAAACTCTATTAATAAATTTTTTTCAAGGATAAATAACAATAAATTTTGGCTCTTATTTCTTCCTGGGGACAACATGGAAACTAAATTTTAAAATTGTATTTCCCACGAAATCTAGAAAAACGTGCCGAAAAAGAATTTTTATGTAGAAGCAAAACAAGGGGCCATCCTTTGCTCAATGGATCAGGGAAAATGGGGAAAAAACCCGATCGGGCAAGTCATTGACCGGAAGCTGTAGTACAATAGTTGTTTACAGGTTGTTTATACTCAATACAGTCAAATGGTAAAAATGCATTATGTATCATTTTAAAATTAATTTACTTTTCTTGTGATTGTATAGTCTCTAATTGTATAGAAACAGTTATGCAGAAAAACATTCACTTGGGTTTAAATTTTTCTTAAGTTTGTTTAATGTCATCTGCAAAGTGTTGTAAAATAATGTACATTTTGTATTGAATTTTTTTTTGGCTTTGATTGTCACCTGGTAATAATTTTCGTAGTGTTATAGTAATAACGCATTTCGAAAATACATTCCCCCTTGAAAGTCATTTTTACAAAACCACTGATTCGTAAATAAAAAACACGGTATTGGTAGAATTCTAGATATGAAGAGAAACACTTATGAATCACGTGGGTGGGTTGGTTGTGTCGTACAATTAGTTTTGTAATCTAAAAGTCTGGGAGCTATAGTGTATTTCCCAGAATGTGTATTGCCATATCTCAGGCGGGAATGAACATTCATGAAGTATACACAACGAGCAGTTTCAGTTTAAATAGGATTCTAAGTAGAATAAATTTTTAAGTGAGTAAACAAGATTAAAAAAATTTCTTATAGGATGATTTTCTTTATGCGTCATAAAAAATTGCTCATATAAAATTTTCTTTGTAATTATGTTGCCAATGTAAGTCTATAGAAGGGGAGATTTTCATTCATTCAGTCTTTGTTTGTAAGTCATTTGCAATTGGTTCTTCTTCCTTCCTTTCCACGATCTGAAAATTCCTATGATTATTTTTCATGTTGATGAAATTATGATTCATAGGAGATATACTGTAGTCTGCTTTAGGTTTCCATTTGTTTCATATAATTTTTGCAACTTTTTGTGCAACTCTTCTTATTTTTTATTGTTCTTTTTTACTTTCTCATCTTACTACACACTTGTTTAGTATTATATACTCTTGACAGCAGAAGCGAAATTTTGACAGAAAAATATATGTATTGTATAAAATATATAGTATTTGGGGTCCTGGTAACAGGTGGATAAATCTTGTTCCTATGTGTAGTAAATTACTTCCTCTTATCACATTGTGTTCTCAGAACCCATGATTTTTTTATTATCGATACTGAAAAATCGATTAATTGGGCCTATGGAACAGGTATGTAACATTTTTGGAATGTTGTGAACTTGGAAGTGCCAAAATGCTTTGGAACATGGAAACCAGTACTGTCATTCAGTACCTTAATAAATATGAGTAACACAATTGTAGTGTGTCATTAAATATCCAGCACTTAGTTCATACTTGCCCTTTCATATGTATATTTCCCATTTTCACCCATGCTCATATTCTTGGAAAAACAAAATAGTTGCCATAGGTTATACCCCCAAACCCTTGTTTATATAGAATATCAATCTTCAAAAATGTAATTGATAAAGTCTTGATGTTGTCAAACAAACAATTTTGTTCAACTAATTTAGAAAAAATCTTCAAATTAAATGATATGAATAACAATTATCCTTTGAAATGTATAACTAAATATATTTGCAAGGAGGTTGATGAGTAAATTATAGAGATCTTCTTTCTTCTTCTTCTTCTTCTTTCTTCTACTTTTTCTTCTTCTTTCTGCTTCTTCTTTCTTCTTCTTCTTCTTCTTCTTTCTTCTTCTTCTTCTTCTTCTTCTTTCTTCTTCTTCTTTCTTCTTCTTCTTTCTTCTTCTTTCTTCTTCTTCTCCTTCTTCCTCTTCTTTCTGCTTCTTCTTTCTGCTTTTCTTCTTTCTTATCCTTCTTTCTTCTTCTTCTTCTTCTTCTTTCTTCTTCTTCTTTCTTCTTCTTCTTTCTTCTTCTTGCTTTCTTCTTCTTCTTTCTTCTTCTTCTTTCTTCTTCTTCTTTCTTCTTCTTTCTTTCTTCTTCTTTCTTTCTTCTTCTTTCTTCTTCTTCTTTCTTCTTCTTTCTTCTTCTTCTTTCTTCTTCTTCTTTCTTCTTCTTCTTTCTTCTTCTTCTTTCTTCTTCTTCTTTCTTCTTATTCTTTCTTCTTCTTCTTTCTTCTTCTTCTTTCTTCTTCTTCTTTCTTCTTCTTCTTCTTCTTCTTCTTCTTTTCTTCTTCTTTCTTCTTCTTCTTTCTTCTTCTTCTTTCTTCTTCTTTCTTCTTCTTCTTTCTTCATTCTTCTTTCTTCTTCTTCTTTCTTCTTTATGCTATTCTTCTTCTTTCTTCTTCTTCTTTCTTCTTCTTCTTTCATGTTGACATATTGTGTATTCTTCTTCTTGACAACATGGCCTGCTCTTTATTCTATTATAGTGCTGTAATATGTGTGTGTGTAAATAAACATTTCTTCTTTCTTCTTTCTTATTATTTTAATGTTGTGTATACTTCTTCTTCTTTCTTCTTCTTCTTTCTTCTTCTTCTTTCTTCTTCTTCTTTCTTCTTCTTCTTTCTTCTTCTTCTTTCTTCTTCTTCTTTCTTCTTCTTCTTTCTTCTTCTTCTTTCTTATTTAACTAACTTTCTTCTTCTTCTTTCTTCTTCTTTCTTTCTTCTTCTTCTTCTTTCTTCTTCTTCTTCTTCTTTTCTTCTTCTTCTGCTTTCTTCTTCTTCTTTCTTCTTTCTTCTTTCTTCTTTCTTCTTTCTTCTTCTTCTTTCTTCTTTTACTATTCTTCTTTCTTCTTTCTTCTTCTTCACTTTCTTCTTTCAACTACTTCTTCTTTCTTCTTCTTCTTTTTCATGTAGGTTGTACACCTGTCACCCTTCCGCAGCTTCTTCCTGGAGATTCACTAGATGTTGTGCAGATCTTCTCTCCATCTTTTCTACAGCCTTCCATGGTTTCTCCTTTCTAATGGTATCAAATCTGTGGCCATACCCATCTGTCATGGCTCATTAGGTAATGATATGGTTATTCTATTCTTTTTTTCTTTCTTTTCACAAATTTAGTTATATCAGTTATATTTCACTGTTTTCTTTCATCCTGATTTCTTACCCTGCCAACCCCTGGTGACAATATCGTTCATAATGTGTTCATTTCTACTGTCGGTATAGTTGTTTTGTTTTCTTCATATCAGCTTGGATTTCAGTTCCTTATGTCAAAACAGGTCTTGTAAGATTTTAACTTTATTTTCTATGCTAAGGTATTTATTTTTACAAGTTGCATCTCTTAAGTATCCTGATACACGAGCACCTTTCATGTCATGCTCCTCGCTAACTTTGCATGTACTGACAATCACTGGAATGTCCATACTTGAGTATTGGAACTTCATCACTTGCTCGATTATTTTGCCTTCTATTTCCAACTTCACATTGTACAGGCTCCATGGATATTACATGATTGTTTTTTCTGTCGAAACTATCATATTAAATAATTTTTCTGTCATTGAACTTATACAATAGTCTTTGTAGATTATCTTTGGGGCCTGCTATAGCACTACGTCATCTGCGTAAGACTGTGTTTATCTGGTTATTGCAACATGTAGCCTTCCATTGTTTTAACGCTGTCAATTGGTTTATCCATTATCAAGTTGAATTACTGGACTTAAGGAGCTGCCTAGTGTATTCCACCTGCATTCTATTTTATTTGTCTCTTACTTTTACTGTAGTTTTATTGTGCCTCTATGTATGCACCAATAGTTTTACCATCAATTTTTTTGGGTACTAGTTTGTTCCTCAAAATTGTTATCACGTCTCCTCTGAGTCTTACTGGATCAAATGCCTTCTTGAGGTCTACAAATCACAGGATGGAGACTTATTATATTCGATCGCTTTCTCAATAACTGACGGACTACAAATGTTATCTGTTGTTGACCTGTTGTGCAGAATCCTTATTGTTCCTCATTGATTTTTGAAGTATGGTTGCAATTTTACCAGTATTATTTTATCGGTAATTTTAATATAGTACTCAATAGGGTTAGATAATTTCTCTTTTCCTTTTAAAGATCAATTATCGTAATACTGATTTTTCAATCTCTTAGTATCTCAAGTTCTTATATTTTATTAAATAATAATTTAATTAATAAAAATTATTTAATTAATAATTAAATAATTTAATCTCATATACTTCAACATCGTTATGCATTTCATCTTGTCAGGGCTTTCCTATTCTTTAAGGTTTCCATTGCACATATATATGTCATTCTCTGTAATTTCAACTACATCATCCCTGTTGTCATCCACAATTAAGTTTGAATTTTCTTGGATTTCTTCCTTAAAGTCTTGATACAACTGTTGAAAATAGTTTTCCCATGAGGACCATTTTTTTTGAGTTTATTTTTACTTCTTCATTTATTTCAGCTTTCTATTTCTTAACGTCTTCCTTTTTTCTTTTGGGCACCATACATGACTTTCTCATATCTTTTGTGAACTTTTCCCACTGTGCCTCTTTCCAGGTCTCTTATTTTCTTATTTGCTGTTCCTTGCAAGACATACCATTATTGATCTTCTGATAATTTTTTGTTTTATACTGTCAGAAATGCTCTTTCTTTCCTCAATGTATCTTTATCTTCATTAGTAAACCAGAATGTCTTGTATTTATTTTAGTATTCTATCTATATTTCCTATTACCTCTTCCGCTGCCTGAAGTAAATTTGTTTAATTTTGATCCATGCTCTTCTCTATCAATGAGTTTGAGTTTATCTTCTCATTTTCCCATGTTTAGTCTTTCTGATATGAATGAATCAGTGAATGACTTATTTTACATCGTGAGACTCAAAGCCATTAGGCCTGCTCTTCAAATCCAACCATGCAAATTTAGTTTCACGCTCCTTTCACCTACTATGGGAGAAAGAAAGGTATGCTTAGGCGACCAAGAAACAGGCAATTTGAATTTAACTCAGAGCTTCATTTAGGCAGGATGTTTTACATGCAGTAAATCTACTGGCAGCCAGGACAGCCGGCTTTACTTCCCCTCGAAGGAAGAGTCTGAAGGATACCAGCCCTCAAAATCCATGGCGCCCGATAAGTTTGAACTTGCAAACTTAGGTATAACAATGGCCTTCTTTGTTACACCATCTTGCCCGCAAATGTGCTTGTTTCTGTGCTTTCATTTTCTAATGATTCTATTATATTTCTCAGTGTGTTTTGTGCTACTGGATTATTTCCCTATTATACACATATAGTCTCCGTTGGTATAAAAGTCTGTTAGTAATTACATAGTGATCATTGACTGTTGCCTTGCAGACAAATACAGCAACCCGATATGGGAGACCCTGTTATAGAGATTCCTGCCTATTGTAGACAGATTTACATGCCCCGCCATTCGTTTCCTTCCGGCATGAGACAAAGCGTGAAATTTTCCTCAGGTGACTCCAGAATTTCGTCAGCTTGGTTGAGGTTTGGGCACGTGCTTTAAATGAGCTGGGTAAGTTTTTTCTTGGCGCACCTGGAGAGTGGGGGCTGGAAATTTCTCTTCAGGGAGAAGTTCGTTCTGTAAGCCGTGTCTGCGGCAGCAAAGACAGCTGCAGTCGTACATTTCTATTATTTTTGGTGCAGTGGAGCTATTTTCTGCACCCACGTGCACAATTTGTGGAGATTGGGCAACAGAAGGTGGGTTATTTTATACAGAAGAATAATGGCATCGGAATTGACCCCCATCTCTTCTATCGCACAACAAGATTTTGTTGTACATTGAAACTCAAAAGATCTGGCTAAATGGGCTCTGGTTTCAAGTTATTAATGTTCCTCAATTTAAATCTTATACAATTTATAATCCATAAAAAATAGTAACATTTCATTAAACTTGTCAAAAACCCATTTCCCTTATAAGGTTCCATTATAAGAAGTTAAAATTCCTGCTGTATATGCACTTTATTATAAGGTTTGCTGTATGTATACTTATACTTGATGTGATCAGAGAGAGTGTTGATACTGCAAGTTATTTTGAGCATAGAAGTCAATTAAGGTAGTCTGCATTATCATTACTAACATTTTGCGAATCGTTTTACACTATTTACTGGATTATTCCCCACTTGTGCATTCAAATCCCCTGATATTTAGAGTATACTGATTTTCTGGTATTTTGTCTATTAGATTTTGCTGGTATTTTTTGTGCAGGAGTGTTCCTACCCCAGCTGTAGCTCTTTGATCTTTACCTCGTTCACTATAGATCAGGATGTAGATCATTTATAACCTTCAGTGCCTTTACATTTCTTTTTGTTTCTGATATGTTACATATATCCATTTCTTCTCTGCAATCTCATCATTACTTCCTGACTTTCTATTCCAGGATTTAACATTTCACATTCCTATTCTCATTATTCATTGTTCGTTTTTTCTTTGCGGGTCGTCATATTGTGTGATTTCAAGGCTTTGCATGGTTCTCTGAGCATAGTTTTGTTTTACTGAGAAGGAGCTAACCTGACCGCAAGCCCTCCTTTCTCCGGACTTGGGACCGGCAATGAGTGACTACTGAAATTTTCGTTCCCCCAGTGCCCCACACCTTGGAGTTCTTAGATTAACTTATTAGTTATTTATTTATTAGAGCCAAAAACTTATTATTATTAGTCATTTATTTATTTACGATATAGGAATTGCCTAGTTTTACATTTGTAGAATATACAGATCATATAAAATTGAACGAAACATAAAATATATACATAGCCATCAGTGAAGTCATTCAAATAAGATGAATTTACTGAATTTATACATTTTTAAACAAAGAACAAAACAAATCAATATCAACAGTTATTAGCAATTACATTATATATTAGTGAATTGAATCTAAGTTTGATTTAGAAATGAGAATGCATTACATTAGGTGGGGATTTATTTCTTGGAGTGCATTCACGGTACTTTCAATGATTCGATAATAGTCGATTTTAGTTTTGCTATCTATTTCATTAGTTATCATTTTATATAAAGTGCAATGTAGTTATTTCCTGAATGATTCAGAGGCTAATTTCAAGATGTAGTATATATTGGTATAGTCATGTGCAAGTCTTGGTGATGGTAATTTTAATTTCGAAGCCATGAAGTAAAAAAAATTGTGTTGTACAGTTTCTACTTTTATGTAACTATCATAGTAAGGAGATCAGTTCTGAGATGAATAAAGAAGAGGTCAGGTTAAATACAAAGTTCTCATTGTAAGTGGATTTTGGAAGTCTGATGTAGTTCTTATGATAAAACCTAACAGTACATTACAGATGATATAATCAATATGTTTATCAAACTTCCCCAGTTTAGGATCAAATATGATTTCTAAATCTTCAAATTCATTGACAGATTCTACTACTGCTTGTTTATAGTATATGGATAATCGATTTTGATTTTGAATTTAGTAAATTTCATGACATTACATTTTGTGTCTAGAGTACATTCAGTGCCTCTTCATTCCATTGCTGCTAAATCTTTTTTTTCATATGAAGTCTCACTGTGTATCCTCAAATCTCACAAACGTTTGTGTAGATGAATATTTAATGTAATTATTTTTATTGTTTGCAGAATTATCCTCTTCTGTTCATTTGTGACCAATAAAACATGTTTCAGTTGACTTAACTTCATAGGAAAAATTTTAGAAGAAATGAAGAAGAATGTGACATGAGGAAAAGTGGATGTAATGGGAATACATTAATGTAATTATTATAAGTAGTAAAAAGTAACAAGATATTTTCAGTATTATAATGATATTTTGATACTGTTCAAATTTGTGTAGACAAATTTAATGAGCAATAAATTAATTTGTATTTTATATTATGATCAGTCTATTAGATTTAATTTCAAAATTACAGATTCCTATTATTTATAGACAGTTATAAGTACATTTCCAAAACTGAAGAAATATTACACATATATCATTTCACTTTGTATTTTTGTCATACAACATTTTGATGAGTTTATCGTCATCTTTGGCTGAATATATCTAAATTTCCACAATTACAAAATCCTTCTTATTCATTATTAATTTTTGAATTTCTTTAGTCTAAAAACAAAGGAAAAATACAGAAAAATTAAACTTATAGTTTCTTCTTTAAATTTAAGTGTTAGGAAGTAGATATGCAATACAGAATAATAAATAATTTATAAATTTTAATAAAAATAAAGCATGTGTTAATTTTAATAAAACTAAGAAATAAATAAGGTGGATATTTATTTTTTGCATGCGTCATGAAGAGCGGACAAGGACAGATGCAGATAGACATTTGCCATCAGTGGAATTTTTGATCTCATGGACTCACAAAGCATTGGAGTCTGTCACTACATATCTGGTAATTTACTACATATGAAAAGATTTATCCAAATTTTAGTTTACCAGGGGAAGGCAATAAGAGTTTTTCTCTTGAAAAATCGCTGTTTTCCAGTGCACAATGATAATAATATTTTTCTCTTCTTATGGAGTAAGGCAGAGTGAAGTAAGGTGTTTAACATCATCTAAAATGTTACAGAAAAGTCTAGTATTTTTATTAATCACATTTGATTAGTTAGCTTTGTCAGTGGTCGCTCTTTTTTTTTTCTTCTATCTTACAATTTCTGCCATTTCTACACACAATAAAAATTGTCTTGTTGTAGTTCTGTACTACAAAATTACACAATGTCTAGTCACATATTCTGTAAGTACTATAATTTCATAATAGTTATCATTGCAATATATTTAGATAGATTTTCCACATTCTCAATCTTGGATGCAGCCCTTCAATGTTTGAAACTGATAGATCAGAGTTTAATTTGTCTTGTTCATGCAATAGCTTTTTGCGTAATTTACTATCTTGAATTAGTTTATGCTTTTAAGGTACTATATATTTATAGCAGTAATATATATCAAACTGTTTGTGATTATTTGTATTTTTTTCATTTTAGGCCAAAAGTACTGCAGAAGAGAGGTACATGGAACATGAAAAATTCCAGATGGAGTTTTAACTATAGGATGTGTTGGACATCCCAATGTTGGAAAAATCTTCATTATTAGAAATGCTTTGATGAAAGAAAGGTGAAATACATAATTTTAATTTCAATTTCATGGTGTTTTTCTTGTATCATTAATCAAATTGACATAATTTTGAAATAACCAATTAGGGCTGACATTTTGTAAATCTTCAGCTCCTGCAGTGCAAGCGCAAAAGGTTTCTCCAGCCAACTTGCCTTTGGTAGCAAAGAAGTTTGCTCGTTCTATGTATATTATATTTGCTTGAGGTTCATGGGGTTTTAGGGAGCAGTTTCCCTGGCTGACACTTGATTTAATGCCTGACTGGAAGTGAGTAGAGGTAGTAGTTGGTTGACATGTGTTCACTAAAGAAGCCAACATATATAATTGAGGATGTTTGGAACTACATAACTTGGTAAGCCACTGCAAGTAGCTTTACAGAAACAAGTGAGGATTGAAAGAAATCTGTATATTATGCAATCAACAGTAACATATTGATTGCCTTAAAATATACTGCATACATTACTATATTGTATTACACTACTTTGCAGTGGCTTGTAATAGTTCATATATCAATTTTCTTTGTCAAGTAGTTTTAGCGCCTCATTTCTTATACGACTCATTGAAAACATTTGCACTTAAAATGAACTACAGATTATCAGTAGTTTACTAATTGGTTAGGAATGTCTGAATGGTATTCTTACTGCAGTTGTGTTTTTATTAGTAACAAAGTATCATTGAAATAAATATCAATGAATATCAAGTGTCATAATAGAACCTTTTTTCAGAAGAAGTCAAGCACTGTTTTATTTTGTATATTATCATTACAGAGACCGAAGAAGTTATGAATTGATTGACAAACAATATTTACTTTGTAAAACCTCTCTTCTACACTTTTCTTGGAACCCTAGAGAAGAAAATGGTGTAAATTGTGGGAAGTGTAAATGAAATGATTCTTTCTTATTAACTATGAGTATAATAGTATAGTATTTAGAGGCACATACAATCAATGAGGATTATAATGTGCTTTAATATGCAGTGTTAGATACATAATAAACAATATTACAAGGTCAATTAGAAATCTGACTGAATTGATATCAGAAATCAAAGTGAAATTAACACAAATGCATAGCAATTTTAAATGTACATAATGACCCTTCCGCGAATCCCGCAATCCTGCTGAAGCCTTTGACAATACAACAATGTACTCATTTATTGGATGAAGGAGGTAAATGTTATTTCTACTGCAAGAAAAAGCGAGAAGTTTACTTTTTAAACTCAATAAAATGTTTTTTTGGCGTTCTTAATGATTTCCATCTAGTAATTTTTAGAATTTATTTATTTATTTTGAAGTAATGAAGTGTTCATGAATGAATTTACACTTAAAAAAACATATGGAGAATTCCATACTTTGATGTTGAACTGTTACATGATAGGAAAATTACGTTTATTTTAGAATGAAATTAGTGAAATTGTGAGAGAATTATAATGTAAAATAAACAAATGATCATGGCTACCTCTCTTAGGCATGTCACATAGCGTTGCGTTGCAATGGCGTGCATCACTGATGACATCAGCTCCATGTCGTGTGCACCGTCACAACAGCGTTACGGGTCTTTATTACCTTATGCAAAAGCGGCACTCAAGTGCTCTTGGCGACATCGTTGTACCCTCAGCCCAAGCAAGATGCTACAATGTAAGTTGAGATAAAGTGTGTTTCTAGCTTTCAGCAGCACAAAGCGTGCTGTCTGACCCAGTCCTCGTGTGTCGTTTAGCTTAAGATACAGTGTTAATCTACCAAGCCCGTTAAGTGACTTGTATGCGCTGGTGGCGCAGCTGGCGTCATCAGCGTTAGTGACAACATCAATGCAATGCTCATCTGAAACAGACTTTATATTCTACTCTGGCTGCGTTGGTCATTTTTCTGTACCAAATACCTCTGTAATATCAAAAATGAGAAATTGTATAGGCCTAGCTGCTCAATAATAATTTTTCATTGTATTTAAATCTTCTAGTCTTAGTGTAACATTTCATTATGAATACAACAATGTCAGCATTTATAACATTATGAATACGATGGGGCTAACAAATGACAAAAACTGATGGGGCATGGTATTGACAAAAACTGATGGGGCCGAAGAAATGTTGTAAATTCAGGGAAATGTAAATTATGGGAACATAAAAAGCTGGGTTTACTGTATATAATACTTATAATTTACAGCCAATATTATTTTATGGATGTGCTGCAAATCACACCAAACATGAAACTATTGATGCTTCAACAGCATATACTTTCTTGTGGTATTTCTAAATTTACAATTTTTCGAAAATTCAGAGTTCAGCGAAAATGAGACCTGCCATTGTCTTTAAAGCGTTCCTTTGTTGAGAGAATGTGAAAAAAATTTTGAGCTGTTGTTGAAATTGTTTTTAATAATTTGGATAACTTCAAGTAGAAATTACACAACTCGTTTTTCATAGAGGAAATGTAAGTAGCCTTTTTTTCAAGATCTAATTTTTAGAACAAGATTTTATTTCAAACAAAAATCTTTATCTTCAAGTTTGTAGTTTGAGATGTTACCCATTTTCAATTTTCGAAAATACAAGAGTTTTTCAAATGATTGTTTCATGCATAATCTGTTGTTATTTCTGAGATAATATATTAAAACTAACTTAATATATGTAACTCAAGTTACCTCTATTACAAGTACTCTATTAACTGTAGATCAGTGAAAGAAATCAGGTAACCTTTTCACATTTCATTTATTGAATTAAATGCTGTTATTTTCGTTTGTCTTTGAAATTCCTTGTGAGTCATTTACCATGTTAATATTGAATCTCAAAAGAATATAATTCTTATGAAGTTTATAAAAATGATTTGCAATTAATAATAAAATAATACTTTTCCATTATTTTTGTGTATTATTTTATTAATGTATTATTATTATTATTTTCATTATTATTATTATTATTATTTTTATTATTATTGTTGTTGTTGTTATCATTTTCATTTTTTCATAGGTGGTGAGTGTCTCATTACCCCAGTCCTCTGAGAAACATTTTCAAACCATTTTCTGACACCAAATGTGAAGTTATGTGACTGCTTACAGTTTAGTATTCCCATAAAAGCCACCCAAAATTTGCAGGTAATTAGAACATATAAGCAAAATGAGTCTTTGCATTGCTCTTCTTTGCTAATTTCTTTTATTTCACTTTTAAGTAATTATTTATAAGTGATATTTATTTATTTTGGAAATACTGTATAAAATAAGAAGAATGACAAATCCCTCAGGAACCTAATACATATTACAAACAACATTTGTGAATTAAAAAATCCCTCAGTCTTTCCCTCTCTCCCCTGGCCTCCTTCCTTCTTCCTCTTACTCTCAGACCTATTTTCCCTTTGCACAATGTAGAAAGGATTAGAAAGATTCAAATACAATTTGAGCACCTTGCTAACGGGGAAGTGGTTGAATAAAGTAACTAGACCATTTTCAAAGAAACAATGCTCTTTTTCTACAGTGCACCAGGAAAGACTCTCTGCAGAGATACCGTGAAGGTAAAGTACTAACAATAGAAATTATGTTGGTATTATGAGCACTAAGCAGTTCTGGACTGTCTGAATGAGTGGTGCAGATGCTGGGAGTGGTGGAGGGAGGCAAGGTTACACCATGTATGTGACACTATAGTCACACATGGCTTATAAGCTGAAGGCGAGAGCAGAGATGGCATTTAGGAAGCTCTGACTCGGGTGGTGCAGAGGACTTTCCTGGCACTTATTATTTAATTATATGTCTTATTTTACTCTCACTTTTAAGTGCTGATGGGCAGTTTCCCAATTGCCCAGTTAAGAACCATATTCATCGTAGATATCTTGCAGAGCATATGGATTTGATTAAACTCTTGGCCTTGCAACATCTGAAGATGATGTAGAGTGGTCAGCCATAGATGTTTGTAATGGTATGTCTGAAAAATATTTTCAATTTGTTTATATAAATTAAGAGAGATAGAAGGAAGCCATGTCATCAGTTGGAGGATTGAGAAATGGAAATGTAAATGTATGGTTGGATGTAATAGATTGATGTATGAACCTTAATTCTAAACTTTGAAAACTGCTAGTAAAATATACTCACAAAGGTGACTTGAGGCTCCTAGAGCGCTTGACACATGGTTTCAAGGCTATAAAAGTTACATCATTAATAACCAGACTGATGTTATATCATTAATAACCTGTATGATAGAACTTCCTGTTCTATCATTAATAGAGACAGATTTCCATGTAATTATGTTTTTAGGAATTTAGATACCTGTATTTAATAATGTTTTAGAGTTCACAAGATATTCTAAATGAATTAGAACTATTTTTATTTACATATTTTGGTATAATTACATATTTTTTACTTGTGTACCTATTTCATTACATTTTAATATATTTATACGTCAAGCGAAACATTTCAGATGCGATTTTGCAATTTACGTTATGATTATCTTTCTTACAAATCAAATGTAATGATGCTGCGCTTCTATGACCACCATATCTTCGCCATGAATTGTCAAACTTACTCATATACCCCTCCCCACCCACCCCGCTTACTGGGTCCTTGGAGTAAAAAGTTAGTGGATTTTTATGAACAAAGTAATTTCAACCACGTTCTTTAATGTTTCAAACAGCATTCTTTACTCGATCGAATGTTGCACACACGTCCACATCACACAGTTTTAACTGTTTTGGCATTAAAAAAAAATTAAAAAATCGAAAACTAACAAATATTTTTACACAAAATTGTCTTACCGTATCAACCGATTTTGGGAGGATATATTGCCTTTAACCCCTTTCCATTAGGATCCATCACACTGGTTGCAGTAATACTATATTCACTTGAACACCTGCTCCTCATAAACATTGTAATATACTATAGCGTACTTTATATTTAGAATAAAATTCTTAGTGGTGAAGTCTAGTGTGCAGTTTCTTCATTGAAGTGAACTTACTTTCAACCACCCGAAATCAATTACATACTAAGAACTAATGGCGATATCTATATTGGAAAAAGTTCTGAAGAACAAATTTGAACACAATAATGAATTTTATTTTATATTTTCTGTTTTTTCTTACATGTTTGGAAAAAATGACATGTATTGGCCTTATGTACATATTTGCATTTTTATTACAATAAATTCCGTTCCCTAATCATTAATAACCATTCTGATGACATTGTCATCTTTTCATTAGTGCATTCTAGATGTACCCCTAACTTGTAAGCAATTGATTATCAGCGACATATATGTTATAGAATGTATACTATTAGTTATTAGGTCATTTTAACATTTTTTGTGTGTTTTGTAATCTTTGTGTTGCATTTTCTTTTGTTCATGTTTTTGACAGTGAATGTTTCATGAGTTTACAATTACTAAAACAAAGTTTTATTGTAACTACTTCATGACGAGTCGTTACTGCAGTTGACTCTTGTTTTCTGACCTCAAAATTACATAGTAACTTCCTTGACCTTTCAAAACTAATGCTTTGAAAACCATGGCTAAGGATTACATTTCCTCCTAAAATAAAGACTATATTAAATATAATTCTATACAAAAACATTTTGTTTTCAATTGTAAAGTTCTTTGAATAAATAAACATTTTCATACAAATTTTGCTGCATTTTTTGAAAAATTAGGACATTTTGTTGGCCATTTTCCTCTAATTTTTAAGTCATTTTATAGATCATTTTTAAAGGGCATCAGAATCTGAGCCTATTAATAACCGACCATAGATATTTAAGCTGAATAAGCTGCTGAAGTTATAATGACTAATACATATTAAAATAGACAGAACATTTATGAATTACATATGTTGACAAAACAGGTGTTGGACCTAAGATATAACAATAATTTAAATTCATTAAGGATGTAAATAGCCTTGTATTTCAGAAACTTTCCTTGTTAATATATCTTTAATAATTCTAGAAATCTTTTGTCTATTTATATTTTTCTATAGCTTGGGCGAAGAGGCTTTTATACTGTAGTACTGCTCGCCTGGACCGTGCCGTGCTGCAAATCATTTTACTGCGGATGACTCGAAGAAAAATTTGCCTCTGTTTGCAGCCTCTGAATATTCCCAAAAAAAAAGGTATTGGCATTTCCTCTTTTTTTTTTTTTTTTTTTTTTTTTAAATGTTATTTTCGAATTCTCTAAAATGCTTCATTTGCAAATAGTGGATTACCCGTATGGAAGCCAGCAGTAGATTTAGGACATCTGAAAAATATTTCAAACCAAATTGTTATTTTGTACAACTAAATAGTATGTCAAGTAAATGCATTATGACAAGGAAATAGTATATCAAGTAAATCTATATAACAAAACCATTATCAAGTAAATAACTAAATAGTTGATGAACATAAATTACATTGCACACTTTCCAAGAATAACAGTGACCCTCTTTCTAGGATAATTTCTCTGATTTTTTCAAGTCTAAATCATTTCCATATTTTCCATAATAAATTACATGAAACATTTCAAGACATTTTAATAAATTATTAACTCTTAGAGCTGTGTTCTCCATTACTTACATAGACTGTTTGGGTCAATTTGACCTAACATTTTATCAACAATTTATCTGTATTTCATGCCTGAATGCTACTTGGAGTTGTTAGTGAAAATGATCCTATTTATTTGCTTCATTTACTATATGCGTTCTAAAAATACCAAGAATATTATTTAAAAAAACATTTAGCATATACTCATAACTAATTCATGACTTCCATACCAGTATAAGAATGGTACAAAGTATTCATAATAGACAAATCGCTGATTTTCATTAACAAACTACAACATAATGTTATAAAATGGAAATGGATATACTAGAATTTTTTCTTGTAATTTAGAAGTTTTAATGATAATAAATTTGAAAACAAATCCATTTTATGAAAAAATCTGGAACCAGACAAATTTAAATTGATATGAAAATAATGGGAACCTAAATAGTATTACTGAAATCCTTTTAAAATTATATTGCAAGAGTGCAGTGTGAACAAAAATTAAATGCTTAGGATATTTCAGAAAATTTGAATATTTATTAATTCTGAAATTGAAGGTTTATTATTGATATTGGGAATCTTGCAGTGATTAACAATTTTTTGAGAAGTGTTGAAACTTGGATCTGAACATCAGATCATCTACAGGTTATCCTCAAAATTCCTGAGAGTCTGTTTAGCCATGTTGATAGCAGTATATCCATTTTGGAAAAATATTTGTACTTCCATGATGAAAGCTAAAGTCACTTTCTATAAGGCAGGAGTTTTGGAAAGCCGATGTAAGGGATAAGGTACACTTTAAACCTGCGTTGATATCATCATAATTGATTTTCTGGAGATAAAGTAAATCTTCTTAAACATTTTAAGTGAAGTCTGAATATTTATTAGTAACACGTTACCTAGAGAAGCGAAAAATCCTAGTGTTGCATAAGTTAGTTTTTTTAGTATAAAATCATACCTCCTCTCAATAAAACACGTAAATAACGTAGTATGATTAAGTAACTATAAAAAATGTGTTGTAATGTAAAACACAATCTGGAAATTTATATTTTCAAACCTGGAAAAGCAAAAATATCTTCAATCTCAAGAAGCCAGCTCGCTGGTCACCCAATTAGTAATACCTTACACATGAGTACAACTAACTATGGCGCCATTATTAAAATTGCCAGATGGGGATTTTACTCATAACTGTATCAATGCCACTCCAGATTTCGCGGTTCCTAATTGAGTAGCTGTATTGCCTGTTCATCTTAATTGTTCCTTTGATAAGTTTTCATTTTACTACATCAAAGCTAGCACAGTATCTCTTAATAATCACACATAGCACGCGTCGCGGGAGAATATATGCGGTCGCAGATATTCCCCGCACTGAATCCACTAGGCGTCAGTTGACCAGTGCTAGAGACAATTGGCATTAATAGTACCTTTCTCCTCTAGTCCTCTGCCTCAGGTTCTATTTTGAGTCCTTTTGTTTCCACCCTTAACAGGAGATTTTCTTTGTTTCCATAACCCGTAGAAATTCTTGCTTCAGCCCTCATCGTCGGATCGCTGGTCAGCGTCCGTGCCAGCTGCAATCTCACAGTGGAATATTACTTTAGATTTGTTTATTATAGTTTGAGCCCCTTCCTTGTTCATTTACGCTCCTAATTAGACTCTTCTTGCATTTGCTCTTCTGAGGACATTTTGAGCCCTGGTAATTCATCTGTGTATGAGTTGGATAAAAATTACAGTCTAATTTGCAAAACAGTATTGAGTATGATTCCAATGTTTACATACTAAGAAAATTCTATGGATTTTAATGTGATTCTGGTGTGAATTCTTCATGAACACTAGCATTTTTATCATTAAGATCTTAATTATCATAAATAAAGATCAAATTGAGCCTATTCAATCAAAACTTCAAAAGTTCATGGATGTTAGACCTATTAGTTGGAACCTATCGTATACCTATACCTGTCGTTAGAACCTATACCTATACCTTCGACCTATACGTTAGAACTATTTTAAAACCTGATATATGCATCAGCAGTTTTCCTCTCTGTGTTTTGGAATGCACTTGGTAAAAAAAAACAACTCCTCATACGTGCTTTGTTAATAAATTTGTACATTCCATAAAAGATACTACTTATGTAGTCTAGGTTTTCATTATATAACATGTTTTACAAATTTTAAGAACCAAATTGGAGCAAATATGGGCTTTTTTTTTTTTTTTTTTTTTAACTTTCATAAAGTAAATAGCACTTATGACTTTCTTGTACACTAGAAGACCTGGAAATTTGTGATAGGGAATTTCTGAAGTAATGAATGGTTCATAACATTTTCAGCTTCTTTAGTTTTTTTAAGTTCAGGTGTAGAACATGACTGAAGTCTAGAAGACACAGTGGGCCAGTCATTTCAGATGGAAAAAAACATCAACTCCATTTCTCCTAATTATAATGTTTCTAATGTCATTTTGAGTATGAAATCGCTTCATTCTGCTGGCGAAAACTTTTCGATTACTTGTGATCACGAGAATTGTGATCTGCGTGTACTTACCAATTTTTGAGTCGCCAGATTGTAGCCTCAGTGTTGTCAAATTGCTGTACACTAGCTGTTAACCATTACAATAATGGCCTTGCTAGTTTACCATTGCTTCTAGTCTTGGAAGTTCATGAACTTGCTTGGTATACAGGCTGTGACAAAATCGAAAAATAGCAAATAAACAAAAAAATACAGTGAAATCTGTGTTGACCAAAACGGCAAAGGAATTATTAATTGCTCAGATTATGAGTTTTGGCTGATGTTTTTCTGTAAATACTTCATCCTGTATATAGAGGAAAGGATAAAATCAAAGCGCTTGAATTTAAAATGGGAACAAAACCAGTTTCATTCAAATTGTCTCAAAATATATTTTTATTACACTTTACATACATAAAATACAAATTGTATTTTATTTAATGCTAAATACTTTGAAAAAGCAAACTGAAAGTGGATTGTCACTGACCTGCAAATGTTGATCCCATCTGGATCTGAGACAAGGACCTTCTGTTATCTAGACAGATGCTCTGACTGAGCTAAGGAATGAAACATTGCCTTACGTGACAATTTATACTAATGACTTTGTATCCAATTGTACTATACTTTGAATCAGGTTTTAAAATGTTTTTCTTTACATTGTTATTTAGAGTTTTGGGAGAAGCATCAGATATTTCCATGGTAGAAATGGATACAGGCCCTTGAAAGATTTGAAGATAATAACGAACCAGATGATAATTTCTCATCAGAAGGAGGTTGATTCAGAAGTTGGTCAGGAATCAGGTAGTGAATCACCTGGAAATGTTGATGAAGGCGAGGAAGTGATAGTGATAATGTAAGTGGTGATAAACCGGGTCCATCAAACTTAAATGATTTGCAGCTCTTGATTCTACTGGAATAAACTATTTTGATGTTTTAAATCTTATTTTGAAATTGTTTGTTATATAAACATACCAGATAAAAATGTTGGTGTTAAGTATTACAATTTTGTTCCTTGATGCTCACCTTTAGAATGTTATTTATAAATTATAAATAATAGTTTTAAAATGAGAAGTAATGGAATAAGGCACCTTTGCCTTTAATACTATATGGTGATGTAGAACACAGTAGGACTGATTGTTTTATATTAGCATTAATATTAAACTTAGTCCAAATGATAAATTTACTCTTCTCAATTTCACAGACTGGTAAAAAAGTTGTATTTGCATTTAATTAACTTACATGTAAATCTATGTGATATGCATGGGATAGTGGAATGAACATAATTGTAAGTTTTTGATTTATTATTTACCCTCATGAATAAAATGTGCTTTGACAGTTAAAATTTGATATATTTTAATTTAAAAACAATGGAAGAATTATTATTGAATTGATTTCACTTTCAGAGATTTCATAAGACACTATTCTTGTCCACAAAGTATAAATAAAATGTTTGCAATAAAGGCTAAACATTTAAGGTAGGTTGCCCCCTTTTTTCCCCCTTTTTTTCTTTCTTTTGTACAGGATGTCAAGTGAACTGGGCAAGCGAAGTGCTTTAGTTCTCGCGCAGCTGGCAATTGATTCTCTGGAAAGTAGCAGCTCAGTGTTTGGGTTTACTCGCGTTTTCTCATTAGATGCTCGCGCAGTGCACCATGCTTTATGTTTGCAGAGATGATGATCATATAATAATGAGGAGAAGACTTCAAAAAGCAAAGGAAAGAGCGAGACCAACCCAAACAAAACAAGAGAGAAAGCTCAAGCCCTCCAGATGACAACAGACCAGACAAGGAAGGCGAGCAGGTACAAGTTGTCGAATTAGATAATTAAGTGAGAAACAAAGCTCTCATGAGGTCTGGCTGATATCTCCCTAAACACAGGAAGTCAGCAAGAAGAAAGAAGTTCATCAAGAAAATGAAACTCTCAAAAGCGAGAAATAGAAGGCCTATTAATCAAGCCATCAAATTGACAGCAAATGAAGGGCAGTCATATGCTGAAATAATTAAAGAATGAAGGAATCGGTGGATCAGAAAGAACATTAAATCAGGGAGGACACTTAAAAATCCTGATTGTCCTGGAGAGAAAGGTTAGATCAGCGTCACTAAATGCGCTATTAAGAGTGCCGTAGGAGACAAGGTTAATGTTAATACATTTAACTTAAAATACTAGTCAAGGAAATAAGAAACATAGGCGGGACCAGTTACTCTGAGCGAAGTGAAGGCAGTCTTACACGATACGGGAGATTTCCCCGCGGAGTGCAGATGTTCAAGGTGTATGGAGGCAGGCAGGTGGCAACCGTAATGCTCTCAGCATGAAAGCAAAGTCCTGTTTAAAGCAGAAAATCAGATTGGATGGCTTGTTGCCACGTCAGGTGAAACATCAAGTCAGGAGATGTTATAAATATCTGAACTTGGTCATCTCCACTTTCTGCAAGGGACCGGACAGAAGCAGTACATGCTACAAATGTGGCAAAAGGGAAACGGTCAAGGTCTGCACAGAATCAGCACAATGTATTGTCTGCAAAAGACAAAATCTAGAACAATCATATGCTGGCTAGCAACAAATGCCATTCCTTCTCAGCAGAACTAAAAACTCAGGAAAACAAAGAATGCCTAGGTTCCTCCAAATTAATTTAGGAAGGTAAGACATCTCAAGAACTGCTTGTTCAAAGGGCAAGGAAAATGGCGTGGATGTGTTATTAGTTTAGTGAGCAGCACAATATTGTGAAATATCGTATTACCAGGACTACGACTCTAGGCAAAATGCGGGTTTTATATATTACTTAACTGAGAGTTGATAAGATTTAAAAATACAAACCAAGGAGTTGTGTGTGGGCAGATCTGGACAACCTCAGAATTTATAGCTGCTACTTCTCCTATGACGCAATTGAAAAATTTAGTAAACAAATGAGCGAACTGGATGTAAGTATAACTCTGCACCAGGAGAAATTATCGTGGCCGGAGACTTTCACAGCAAGTCCACGGAATGGGGTGGGGAGCAGATCTAACGTAGAGGTGAGATAGTCTGGTCATGGCAAGAAAAGACCTGGTGGTTTTAAATACAGGGACTTTTTGTGCACCTTTCAGAAGTGTTGTATCTTCAATAATCGACCTGACCACGACAATAGGAACCTCAAAGAGATGGCCAGGAATGCCGAGGACTGGCAAGTTCTTGATTTAGAGGCGCTTAGCGATCATCGCTATGTAAATTTTCACTTCACCACTGGCAACAAATTGGAAGAGAATACAATAGCTTGTCCGGACCATCGTGGAATACCAAAAAACTACTTGAAGAAAAATGCCACAACATTCCTTGATGAAGTTATACCGTTGAAGAATATGGGATGGAAAAAACTGACTGTGACCCTACGCGGCGATGCAAGGAAGCGGAAAAACGTTAAAGGCCGTGTGAAGTCTCAATGCCTCGCGCAGGGGCCAAAGGGAAAACGTGTGTACTGGTGGACTGCGGATATTGCAGAACTCCGTAATGACTGTGTTAAAGCTCGTAGACTTGCTACAAAATTAAAGCGGACATAAGACTAAGGAAAACTATAGAAAGTACCGTAAATATCTTAAGTCCGAAATCAAAAGTAAAATCAAATGCTGGAAGGACTACAGGTAAATGTGATGGAGAATGGCCCTGGGGAAAAGCCTATAAAATAGTTGTAAGGAAATTTAAACCATCAACCAGTAGCGGGACTGGAAGACCTGAAATGGTGAAGATAATTATCAGAGATCTTTTCCTTACAGAGAGCTGGGTAAAGGAATAGACCCTGATTACCTCTGCGCGAAGTTAATTGCCATAAAAGGATGAATTGGTTCAAACAATGACTAAGACAAAGATGAAAACAGCTCAGGGCGGACGGGATGCATATTAGCATCCTTTACCTTCATACGGAACCATATGAAAATTACAGCTGACATTAGTTGATGTCTTAAAATGGCTGAGTAGCTGTTAGTTCAAATAAAATATACAGGTCAAGGCCTACAGTTGACTTTGGCTTTCATTTTATACTGATTTTTTTAGATTTGCAAACCAAATCATTTGCTCTAATACAAATTTAAAAAATTCTTGTTGTCTACCATCATTGAGGAGTCATTGTTGGTAGACCTTAACACCTTTGGTGATGTTATAGTATTAGAATAGATATTAGCGTCGGTATTTACTTGTTCATTTTGAGAAATGTTGCCTCATTATTGTATGATGTTAATTGGTGAGATATTGTCAATGTAGCCTTCTAGAACATAACAGATTTCAATTTTTTCCACTTCCAATAATTGTTCATTCATGGTGGCAAAATTATTGAAAACTCAGACTTTAGACTTTGTTTGAAATCTTCTGTTTTAAATACATATTTCCATTTATCATTCTTTTTTATTTAAGTTCTGCATAGGGAGGAAAATGTTAGGAACATTTTTGCTGCAACTCTGTTTTCTGTTCCAAAATGTTTCTGATTATATACAAATATTCCTTGTTTATATGACATATGACTATAATTGAATGTTTTAGACCAAAAATGTGCATTGATAAGAAAGTGCCATATGCATGTATATTGCTACTTTAAAATATTCAATTTGATACAATATTGCATCCCTAGTTCCAAAAGGTATTCTGCAGGTTCTTAATTTTCTTAAATATCTCGTTTTTGTATTGAAGAATTGTCTATGGGTTTCAATCATTGTTGTTTTAACTAAACTGACTTGATGATGTAAATTAAAATGGAAATCTATTTATTAGCCTTGATAAGGTCCTTATAAGCATTGTTAGAAGATTGGCAATGCAATAAAGACAAGAAAATATAAATATTTCAATGGCTCTTTACAAAAATTACAAACACCTAGTTGCAAGTAAGGAAAAAACATTTAAATTATATTTTAAATACTTTTCTTCTTTTTAATGTTTACCAAAATAACAAATTTAGGTCTTCCAAATTATTATACACAAATACAACTCATATTCAATTTTATTTTAAACTATTTTTTTTTTTGTAAATCACTTTAATTTTAATATTATACTATTGATCATCATGCTTAAACATTTTAAAAATCAATATTAATTACAATATCAGTATAATATACAATTAACATACATTACATACAACTGAACTTATACATGAAAAAAACTTAAATTACAAAAAATACAAAATTGACAGTTGTGGACAAATCCTCATTGCCCTCCAAAAAACGAATACATTACCATTTTAAAAATTATGAAGGATACTTTAATGAAATGAAAAAAAAAAAAATATAATTAATAAAACATAATCTAAACCAATATGATATAAAATATTGATATGCTCTAATGTTAATATTACTTTGATTTACATTTCAACTCCTAGATTCAATTAAAAGTTTATTTGAATCTACAAAATTTAAATATTTAAAAATAAAAAAAAATGTATTTTAATTTCTTCCCAAAATAAATGTTTGCAAATATTACAAAGTCAAACTATAGGCCTACTACTGATTCTTTTATGAGAAACTAGAATCAGTTCCATACAAGGATTTTAGACCTATGCAGAGTATAAATTTTAAAAAAAAAAAGGAAAGATGTATAAACTACACATCATCAATGAACTCTCAATTTGAAGAAACAGGCAAAGAGATATTGTAAATGATGGGAATGTGAATTTGTATAAGGAAGACAAAAACAGATTATAATTGTGGCTCTCTAATCACCCTTAATTATGTCATACATTTACTTTTAAAGATTTATTCCTTACTTACATATTTATTCACTGATAGAATTTAAAACATATAATCATAAATTAAATACACATTGATTCCGAGTTTAAAATAAGATACCTTTCCCACTTTTCACAAATGCCAATACCATGGAATATTTTAAAGTATTAGGTTACAATGAGCCATGGGACTTGGCAATTAGGTATTTCCTTAGGCATTTTGTAATGCATTCTCTTCCTCTTCTTCTTTACTGGTTCCCCTACTGCTTGGATCTCCCAGCAGAGTAATCTTTTGCTGCCTTTTGTCACTGTTACTCTTCTAGATAAGGATGTAGGTTGCACTCTATTAGCACCACCTGTTCTTTGTTACTTGTAGTGAGGCTTAGGAGGTGTAGAAGGTTTTCCTACCATTCAGAAGGCTTTTAATGTTTTCTAATTTGTTTTTATACAGTGAAGACTCTCCCAGACGCTTAAATTTTTCTATTTAATTGACAAACATTTGACATATTGATTCACACATTCTTTTCTCTGTGTTTCTTCAATATTAGAGCTTATTGATGATGAGTTTGTTGTATCTTTTTCTTCTTCATTATAATTTATAGTGTCTGTAGTATCAACTCTGCAAGTAATATCTTGTGTGAATTCAGGTTCCATTGGAATGAATGGTCCATAAAAAGACAAAGGAAGCGCTTTTTCTCCCAGAGCTAATTTTGGCACTGGTACCTATCTGAACCACCAACTGGTGGAAAATTCACCTTGCCACACCGAAATTCTAAACACGCAGCCTGGTGTTTCAAAATTTCCCATGCCGACCATTGGCACAAGAGCAACACCCACATTCAGTATTCACAGAATACAGTACTTCAATTCTTCACTGAGACTGCGAAGAAACTTTCATGAGTTTTTAATATCACTCTCTTTAATGTACTTTCCCTTTTTTCCATCAAAGCTCTAGAGAGCTGCCTAGCACCATTTCAGCTGTATGCAAAGTCTCTCAATGTGTTACAGTAGTATTGCTAAGTGCATAGTTTCAAAATCTATAAAGCCACCACATTGTAAGCCTAACTCGACATTGTAAAGCCCTAACCTATCTTTGAACAATTTGACTGTAATTTCAGAAAAATTATTAGTGCTGATGTCCTGTCACAATTTAGTTTCTCAAGTAAGACCACCACTTTTCTTTAAATTTTCCAGATTTCTTGAGATGCTTTTCCAATTCACTGTCTCTGGACATTAGGGCATCATGGAATGCAGCTTCTGCTTCTTCTAGTGACTGAGAATACAAAACCTTTTTTAAAATGTCATCATTACTTATCTAGTTAAGATTTTCAATGCCATGTTTTACATCCCTGTCATCTCATACTGATTGACACATGAAATATACACCACAGTTACTACTCTCAGGCCACACAGCCTTTATGGGCGTTGATTTCAACCTGGGAATTGTGGTTATGAAATATTTTGGAGCTTTGAGCCCCCTGTGGCGTCCATTCATCTTTCTTCAGAAGCTGGAATTCAGCGGTATAGGAGACTTCCGTTTTCCTTGAGTAATAATAATGTCTACAGGCACTGCTCCTAGCAGCACAGGGGTTAATAAAATGTGATACTGTAGTTTGCAGCATCCACGTGCACTGGTGGTGTCTACAAATACTAATTGATTTTTTGTTCATTAATTCATTAGCTCGTTCCATTAGTGGAGTTATGACTGGAATTACCAAGGCCTCTTGTGCCATAACAATAGCGCCCGACTTCTTCATAAAGTTTAATTTTTTCCTTTATTTTCTGGAACAATATTATTAATTTTACGTTACATTCGTGTTATACATTTTCAAATCAAGCAACCCGAAATATAAATGATAAGTGTGTCAAGCCCCAACATTACTCCGCATGTAAAGCAAATACACGTGAGTGCGTCCCTGCGTTCAGGTTATTCTTGTCCCCACTCTTTTACAGGGTCTAAGCGCGATACTAGTTAGTTCCTTTCAGAATGTATTCATTTATTGTATACCTAAGCGAAATCTGAATTAAGGTTCTCTTCTGCCTTGCAGAAATTGGACACTGACTGACCCTGTGGCCAATAACGGTTGTTAACGCATCTCTGAGATAACTGGCAGTAGTCGCCAGACTGGCGTCGTGTCGTCCACACCTTCCTGCCGCATACAGCTGTCGCCAGCGCTTTACGTGTTAGATATACTTCTCAAGACAACAGGCCGCCAGTTTGGCGGATTTTCAACCAGTTGCAATTCAATCTTGAATGAAGGTTATAAAAGTTTGTATTCTTTTGTTATAAGTAAAATGAGATGTTTGACAACTCCGATGACAAACTGATTTTTGTGAGGCGCGTTGAACATATGTGATGAAGCTCTTCCCAGTACATCAGGTTCAAAACATTCACAGACAAAATCCTTTGAAGTGGTGAGAAGAAAGTCCTTTTTGAAACTAGTGACTACAAATCCGGTGACTGTCGACTGAGTGAAAGAAGACGGCCGCCCGTTATTGACAGGCGTTGAAATGAAGTGAGAGTGCACGTATGAATGCAAATACCGTAATAGTTAAGCACATTACATGCATGTTTGATGTTTTGGAGTACTGTAGAACAAGTGGTAATGGGAATTGTGTTATGATTGTGCGTAACACGGCTGCATGAGTAATACCATAGCGAGGGGCAACCAATCACGAACTAAAGGCGGAATGATACATGTATTTGTTTCCATCACGAAGTAACGACAGAACGATCAGACATTACTTTCGTACATACATCGAGAACACCTAATCCACTTCTTGGGCCAATTCTGTTGTCCCCATACATCATACCATTGTCCTGCTGATCTATGTGTAGGTTTGTTCTTCCACTTGCAAATTTTGTTCTTTATTTTCTTCTTCTAAATCTAACAATCGCTGATACCTGTATGACTCAGCCACACATTCCACTATTAAAATATCCAAAAAAATCTTCTTTATTTTTCATTTGGAGATAGGAGCGTAATGTTTCTCAGTTACTAAGGAATACTGTACTTGTTTTGAAGTAATCATCACTCCAAGCCCCTCTGAAAATATAACAAAAAATATTTTATTTTTAACTGATGTATTTTTCCTTGAAATTTAATAAATAATGAAATTAAGTACAGCAAATTATAATGTACTTTCTGAATAACTGTATGTTAATGGCCTCCATGACTGGAGAGAGATATACAAAACATGATGGGAAGAAAAGTGCATTATAATCTGAATGAAATTATAAAACTTCACTCCTTAATTATTTATTACCTTATCATAAGGACCCTTCTTTCTAAGTAACACTGTTTATCTTAACCTTCAATGTCATGCTAGCTGGACAGTAAGCATTCTTTGACAAACCTTTTTTTGTTTTCATTTCTTGGAAATTTTCATGAAGGAACTGTGATGACACACATTTTTCTGAAAGAAAATGGCATTTAAACAAGTTATATTGTTTCATTCAATTATAGGATAAATACTGATGTGAACAAATATAAATAAATGAATAATAACACCACCAAGTAAGAACAAAGATATTATTTCTATAATGTGTTTGGCTTATGTCTCTAAAATGAATAATGTTTTGAGATAAATATAATTTTCAATAAACAGCTATAATCACAGGTTTCAGGATAATTGTTCCTTTCTTAGTAGGTGCTATGTGCAATGGTTTTTGCACAAGGTACCAAAGTAATATGTACAGTTCTGTGGTGACTTTGTAATCACTGAATATGAAGAAAAAGAAACACAATTGAAATGTGGGTGGATTTAAAATCAGATCATTCAAATTGCTGACAGATTATTTGAATTAACCTTTCCTTTATATGAAATCCAATTTCCACAGATCATGACTGAAATAATCAGGTTATGTTTCAAACAAACACATTTCACCATATTTGGTTTTAGACTTTAAAGAATTCCACTGGGTTTTGTGTGTTCTTTGAAATTCTTCTTTCCATGTTTCAATATCATTCATTGAAGAATAGAACTTCCTGATATAAACTACATTTTCAGAAATTTCAACGATTTCATACCGAAACTTCCGGGAAGTATTTCAATTTATCTCAGAATGCCGAAAACATACAGATGCAGCATAAGAACTACAGAGAAAACCTCTAACTTTATGATACGGTCAAGTTTCTACCAAAATAAACAGGTAACTCAGGAGCAAACATCTAACCTAAAATCATAAGTTATGTAAATTCATAACATCAACACAAATTTGTTGTTAAGGCGTATAGATTCCGCGATGGTAGACAAGTAGTGGTAATTTAACGTTTATAATTGAAACTAGTGAGAACCCGTCAAAATGTAGGCGGTGTGATCTGAGATAAATCTAAAATAATGTGCCCAGATTAATGTTCACTATATGTTGCATTGTTTGAATCTTCAGGAGTATAACGAAAATATTCTGTGATGAGTTCCAAAATTTTGAACACGTACTGGCCCATGACCAGGTAGCAATGCAATATCGGCGCAAATGATTATCACTATTATACTGACGGATATTATTTCGAGGATTTTTTGATGTGTCATAATCTCCTATAAACAACTGTTGATTTCTTCTGACATATTTATCAGGTAAACTTATTTTCCTACTTTAGCAACACAGTAAACTCGTTTACAGAATTTCTCTCACATGGGAAGTACTAAGTAGAACAAAACTGACATATCATAGACAATGACCCAACAGAAAACAGAAATGACCTCACTATAACGACACATACGCTGACTTTCTCTTTTCCCTGCTCCCAGTCAATGTACTACGTTTGCGTCTTTAGGGGCGCGTGGGCAACGACTCGGAATTCGACGCCAACCTACTTCAGTACAACCGAACAAAACCCACTGTCAGATATTCTCTACAAAATACACTAGAAAATACGGCAAACTGTTATCACCACAATGCAATTATTACACTGGAAACAAACCTTGACGAATTGTAGACAAATCTCAACAATCAAAACAAAACATCAAGCAGCGCCACTGCATGACGGCGGGGACTCACATCTATCGACTCATGTATATATCATTTTTAAAACAGTCACCCATGGAAGTAACAATTGACTATTTATAAGCGTATTATTAAAGAATAATTTAATTAATTAATTTTACACCGTAAATGTTGGTGAATCAACACCAACAATATCTGATAACACATCTAGGGATCACATTCTCTTTCATTTAAAATACTACAGTCGGTTCAGTAGAAGCTCTAAACGAGCCATGGCAGAATACCTTATTTTTAAATATATAGATTTATGAAGTATTAGAAAAGACAATAATTTGTTTTTAGACTATAGTTTTGTATTGCTAATCGAAGAACATATAATATGAAATAAGAAAACCAAAGTCAAGCTGTGGGCCGACTTATCTATTTTATTTGAATCAACCGCGCCCGGCCATTTTTAAGACACGTCAACCAATGGCGGGCCGTTATATTCTTATGGTTCCGTATGAGTAAGGGATGCTAATATGCGGACGGGATCCCTAACGTGATCCTTAGCACTAGTGGTTTCAGTATATCCCGAATGTCTCCTGGATACCTTTAACGTTGCGCCAAACTGGGGAAATTCGTTAAGGATTGGAAAGGCAAGCTAATTCTCATTAGGAAAGGAAACAAGCTAATTGAGCTGACGTTATCATTCAGACCTTTGTGTGCCTGCTGGATACGATGAGTAAACAAATTACTTGAGGGTTTGCTCCTCTACGATTAGAGAAACACATGACTGCAGGATTTAACTTCTCAACAGGCAATTGGTTTTAAGAAAGGGTCTCTCAATAATAGACACTAATGCAGAAGCAGTCAGTATGCCGAAACAGCCAAAAGTAAGAAGTTTTGCGCACTGGTGGCGATTGACAAAAACAAAGCATTCAACTCCTCCAGATGGAAGAACATGCAGCTTTTCAGATACGATGCATCTGATTCTGGAGTTCTCGAGGAAGGAAAATTATTTACACAATGGATATAGGATGAGGAAGACATGACTGGTGGTGTATCAAGGATCAAGACTGGGCCCCTTTCTGTGGAATGTCACTGCTCTGTTCTTTGAACATCGAGCTTCCGAAAGAACTCTCAACTTGTTGGTTATGCTGACGATACACTCATAGTGTGCCATAGTGACAACGTGGAGCTTCTGGCGATGAAAACCAATGAAACTCTTCATAGAGGTAAAAAAGATGGCTGGATATAGAAATCTTCAGATGGCGGTAGCAAGAACAGAAGCCGTTTTGGTTACCAATTGGAGCATTTCGACCCGGTGATCCGTCTGGGAGACGAGATTATTGGATGGAATCGGCAAATAACGTATCTCGGGTCGAAATTATGACTCGAGATTAAGCTTTAGACCCCATATCATAAAAATGGCTGACAAAGCGGCAAAGACTAGTGCAAACCTCGCCAGACTTATGCTAAATTCAAAGAGGACCAGTGAAGTAAACGGGTGATATCTAACGCAGTTCACTCGAGAATGTTTGTATGCTGCCCCAGTGTGGGTTGATGCTCTAAAGCAGAGAGTCCATAAGACGGAAATTTTGCCAGGTTCAGAGGATGGCGCTGAAGGATAATTTCAGGATATCATGCTGTATCGGACAATGCAGCCTTAGTTCTGGCAGTACACCCCTATCGACCTTTTACCCAGGCTCCAGAAAGGAGAAAGCAATGTACCTAAGGCTAGAAAGCAGCTAAACAACAAATGCGCCCACTGACAACAAAACAGGTCAACAGAAATCAAGCCAGACTGCAGAGCAATCTTGTGTACAGATAGCAGTACCGAAGGACCTGGGAAAAGGCAGATGGACTTATAGTCTTATCCCCCAACATCAAAGAATGGATAAGCAGAAAACACAGTGCAGTGGATTACTATTTGTACCAAGCCCTTGGGATATGGATGCTTCAAAAGTACCTCTATAGATTCAAAATTGCTGAGAAAATGAGCATATTCTGAATGCCTCAAAGAGGTGATGCTTTGCACTCTATATATAATTGCAAAGCCTGGGAGATGTCAGATCCATATGCTACGACAAACTGCGGTGGAAATGACACTGCAAATACAATAGCCAGGAGAACTATGCCGCAATCTCCAGAAAACTGGAACACATTTCGAGATTTCATAAAGCACATCCTCAAACGAGGCCATGATTGACCTTGGATAGGCGCTTGCTCACACCCAAACCCACGTGCGACAATGTTTCGCTCTTGGGCGAAGTTCCACACGTGGTCCTATGCGGGCAAAGGCGAACGGAGGGGGTTTCAGTCAGTGAACCAAGTCTGAAGTCGACAGTACCGGCTTCACCGGTCTCCATAAAGGATTTCCCCGCCTCAAAAAAAAAAAAAAAAAAAAAAAAAAAAAAATCAATCACATCGATAACCCATGCAATAGTTCTCTACTGGTATCTCAGGTAATTTGAGGGCCAGCCAAAGAACACCGACAATGAGTAAACAACCATATACCCCCATGGACAGAAAAGAATTATAGAATGGATAATAAACACTTGTCTGAAAAATATTCCATGTTGAACAAAAAAACCAATTGAAATAGCTCAAGCAGGCTAATGGTAGCTGAGAAGCTAAAATAGAAAATCAAGCATGGAGAAACCAACACATTAGATGTTACAAATGTAGAGTAGATTTCCATCTACAGAATAGGTTGTTTGGGGAAACAGACACGAGAGATTCTATGCCAATCGACTCAAAAACTAGATAGCAAGCTGTCCTCCTTTAAGATCAGGCCGAAATATTTTGAGCAGAAATCTGGGAGGAAAGCAGATCCTACAACAAAGACGCATCTTGGTTTCAATCTAGAGTGATGCCTTGTGTAGACTTTTGGTCACGAATTCCTCGGAAGATAACCTCTTCAAGTAATTAGAACATGGGAAACTGGGAATCTCCCGAGATTGATAAGACCAAATTATTGGATTAAGAAATTAACAGCAATACATTCTCATCTAGCAGTGGCTGTTAATAAGTAAGAAACCCCAAAGGAACTTCGGAACCAGCTCACACGCACCATCACATATTTGCTACCCAAAGCGGGGAATAGCTCTTTGGTGAATAACTACCGGCCAATCACTTATCTGCCAGTATACAAAGCTGCAGCCATAGCCTTGACAAAATGTACACACCGGGGAGATGAACCATCTGTTGCCAGTTGAACAAAAAAAAAGTATGTCGTAAATGTTCCTATAGTTTGTATATTGCTACTGAATAAAGTCATCTTGAATGATGTAAAAACAAAAACATAATTTAAGCTTGTCTTGGATTGACTGCTGGAAAGACATTTGACGTACCACCAGATTGGATTTTGCAAGACCCTGGAGATCTATCAGATTTCATCCTAAATTTGTTGAGTTTTACAAGGCTAGTAGAGACGTGGTAGGTAGTAACCTGGTAAGGTTACTGATACAGCAGAAAAGGAAGCAGTAGGAAACAAAGTATTCAGTTAACAGGAGTATTTTCAAAGGATTCACTATCCTCTGCTGCTGTTTGCACTACTTTGTCCCACTTTCAGGACCAGTTATTGCACACTGACATTGGTTACAAACTCCTTAGTGATGTCTCACTTGTAAAAAAGACACAGGCACCGCATCAATCCTCAAAACAAATTTATTGTTTTAGATTATGAAACAGATTTTCCTCGCTTCTGATCCTCACCACCTTCTCTACCATCGACAAATTCATGCACAAACCAACACAAACAGGCTAGGAAGCGCGTCAAAACCAAAACACGTGAGCGCATCTAGCTCACTTGAAAACAAAAACATTCCTACTGCAGCCTAAAAACAGAGTACTTATTTTAGCTGACAGTCATGGCCGCCATCTGTCCTCCATTCTCAGTAGGAAGTTGACCCTCCAATTTCTCAGTCTCATCTATTTTTAAACCTAACGGGAGGTTTGCAGTGTGACTGCAGAATTCGACACCCACGAAACACTGACCAATCAGGACACAGTCATTATCATAGGAGGGCAGAATGACATTAACTTGGGCGGTAACTTACACCTGAACAACATGTTAATAAATTACAATGTGCCGCCCAAAATACTAACATTCTAGTCTCGACTCTGCCTTCTGGTACAACAGACCAACACTATGCAGCGAGATTAAGCACGCAAACCAACAATTAAAACTGCGACTGAGAGAAACAAATGTCACACTTTTTGAAATTAATTTCCTCTCAGCAAAACCTTCACCGCATGGTCTTCACTGAACCTTGCTGGAAAACATACAGTCAGTAACAAGCTTGCACAATACATCATCAACTCAGTCGTACGCAGTCTCCTCCCAAAAATCCATCCCTTTCACCTTCCTTACGTTCTCCAGTCCCACCCTTATTTCAGACCCTGTTGCCTCTTCCTCTGAAGCTACTCCCGTTTCTTCCATTCCACTACCAATTCATCTACACCTGATGCCCCATTTTCTTCACAACCTGTCACTGCCGGACACTACAACCTTCGACCACCACTCGAGGTAAAAGTGGAGTAAATATATAGCAACTACAGTCAGATGCAGCAGAAAAACATTCGTGTAGGTACTTGCAAAAGATAAACATTCTGCACCATTCTAATTGTAATTATATTTGTAAATATTCGTAATAGTTGTGTAATTGTATATCTAATTGTAATAATGTTTGCCACCGAGCATTAGCTCAAAGCGAACTTTAATAAATCTATCTATGTTAAATCCCTTCAAATAATGTTCAATCCCTTTCAAATAAAACTGATTTAAACGTGGCAGCTCTACACAGCCATTTAAATCAAATGGATGTTCTTTGCTTTACAGAACATTGGTTATTTCCTAATGAACTTAACGTTTTTCAAATTCCAAACTTTTACCTCGCAGGCTTTTATTGCAGAGAGAGAGAGAGAGAGAGAGAGAGAGATAGAGATAGAGAGAGATAGAGAGAGAGATAGAGAGAGATAGAGAGATATAGAGAGAGATAGAGAGAGAGAGAGATAGAGAGAGCGATAGAGAGATAGAGAGAGAGATAGAGAGAGATAAGAGAGATAGATAGAGAAAATAGAGAGAGAGAAGAGAGAGAGAGATAGAGGCATGAGAAAAGATGTATATAGAGGACTCATGAGGCTTGTTCGAGCTACCTCCTTTGAAAGTTTCCCATCCGGATAAAAAGCGCCAACGTCGCGAGGTGTGAAGGAAGAACAGGACTGGCTGTTGGGGGGGGTATTTGTAGGAAATATCGCGCGGTGCAGGGGGACACGAAAAGGGGTGTTGTATCCATGCCGACAGGCGGCTCTCGGGTGGGTGGCCGTCCCAGCCGGGCCCCGCTACCTCCCCCCGCCCCTCCAGCCGCCGGCTTTCCAGGCGATGCGGAGTTTTCCCTGACGAACGGTGACCAGCATTTGCCCCCAGCCCAATCGAATGGTAGAAAATAGAAGAATTTGGTGTAGTTTTGATATTTGGTTCCTATATTTTGGTACCAGCATTTGCCCCCAGTCCAATCAATGGTAGAAAATAAGAGAAAGTTTTATTAGTTTTGATATTGGTTCCTATTTTTTGGGTGACCAGCATTTGCCTCCAGCCCAATCGAATGGTAGAAAATAAGAGAAGTTTTGGTGTAGTTTTGATATTTGGTTTCTATATTTTGGGATCGCTGATCACGATATCAGGTTTGCCAAGAAAGTTTTGTCTGGAAATACGTTTTTAAGCAAAATGTAAATACCACACCTTTTGTCAGTTTTTCAAAATAACACAAAAGCCATCCATTTTCGTAATTAATGGTACTATACAAAATGGAAGATAAAATTCCTACATTTAATGTCCGTAAAATTGTTTCTCCGATAAACGATTTAGCCGTGAGAACACCACGAAATTTGGTGATGTAAGCGAAACACATGAAAAACAGGGAAATTTTCCTATTTTATCTCAATATAACTTAAAACTATAAATGTTTCGTAAATATTAACCCGATATGAAATGAAGGAGGTTAAAATAGCCTACAATGTGAATGTACAGTTTTCTTGTAGGATCAATGGTATTGTCGTTAGTGTGCAAAATATCTCTGAATGTTACTGTGCCTTCAGCGTTGCGTAGGTTCTGAAGGTCCTAGTTTTTATAGACACACACACACATACACACACGCACGCACGCACGCACGCGCGCGCACACACACACACACACACACACACAACACACACACACACACACAGATATATATATGTCTTTCGTGTTTTTTTACCTGATAACTTAAAGTATTTTGAAAAATCATAAATAAAAGTACTGTTTTGTTCATATTTTTGGCTTTAAAAACTTTTTCCGCGCAAAGTTATTTATGACAAACCTGAACACTCGTTTGCTATTCTAACTACTAACATAGAAGCAATTTAGAGTCCACGTCAATACGTCATCAATGATGGGTTTTTATCTCGTACAAGAAACACGAGTCTATCCGTGACAATTACGTTGATTGTGTCAAAATATCTATCGCAAACATATCTCCTTAGATGTTTTTATGGTTACTCTGAAGTGCTAAGCGAATTAAAATGTCTAAAAAATTGTGCGTACGTAGTGTTAGATAACACAATGATTCATATGACGTGGAAAGAAAATTTTCTTGCTACCACGAATAATGAAAGTCGGTTAATAGCAATGTTGAATACAAAGATTTTATCAGCAGAAATGGCCCAAACAAGCGAAGGAAGACTGGAAAACTCCGATAATTAGCACAGATTTGTGCTTAGATCCAACTAATGAGACTGATTGAAGTTGGTGAGGATGTAAGAGATATGTTGGTAATATGGTTAATCTCTGCCCCCCAAATGGCTCCTTTTTGAAACAGAAGAACACAAAGTTTCTTCACCCGATTGCTACCATAAGTGAAACATTTACCGATAACTATGTTTCTCCCAACCAATAAGTGATTACGGGAAAACTCGTGTAGGCCAAAATAGAATAATGAACTTCCCTTTTCAGAAATTTGGACGGAAATTTGCGGAAAGGAAATTTACTTTACAGAAAATTAGTTATCTCCTAATGAACTTAGCATTTTCAAATTCCAAACTTTTTCCTCGCAGGCTTTATTGCAGAGAAGATCGCATAAAGGTCCTACGTTTGGGGTTCTTGTATTTACGTTAGAAATAATATTGATTCTATCTCATGCGGAATTAAATTTTATTCCATTGAAAATGTTTTCGAAATTTCTGTTGTACATCTTATTTCACTAAAGTGATAATACTTTGCATCTACAGACCTCCAACAAGAGAACTGCAGATTAATTTTTTCTTAGAAAACCTGGACACTTAACAAAGTCAGCAATCGCTCTTTTGAATCCATTGTTGTATGCGGCGATTTTAACATTGATTTTCTGGTCGAATCTTGTAAGAAAGAAAAGTTTCTCAATTTAATTAATTCCTTGAATTTGGACATTACAATTAATGTACCTACATGGATCACACAAAATTCGATGAAGGCAATTGATCAAATTATAATTAACAAAACTACTTATATGAAGTTGAAAAAAATTTCCATTGTAAGAAATACGATCACTTACAAAATAAATAATACACGTATGACTAGATTGTTTACAAAAAGTAAAATAAAATTATTCATTGATTACTTGATGGTCATGGGAAGCGGTTTATAATACTGTTGATACAAACGACAAATATAATTTTTTTTCAACTCTTTCATTTCATTTTAACACTTGCTTTCCTCTTCAAAAAAGAAAAATAAATATTTCACGGAAAAGCAATTTATGGATAACACAAGGGATTAGGACATCTTGTAAAAACAAGCGAATTCTTTCTTTCATTTTTAAACGTCATAACGTATCTCGAGATTTCCTTATCTACTTTAAAAAATACAAAACATTATTACGAAAAGTCATAAAGCAGGCTAAAATCATGAAACACGATCAGGATAAAATTGAGTTTATATCCGGCGATTTTATTTTGTGTTCTTGTTTAATGTTCCGACTTTTCTTGTCGGTACTCCCCGGTGGCCTCCCTATATGAAATTAACGAAGCGTTTAATTCACGGTATTTTGTACTAATAAAGTGTTCATAATAATTTATAACTGGTATCTTGTAAATAATGCAATCTTTCGGAACTAAATGCTGAAGATTGAGGATATATAAACACGTTCTTGTAGGTGAGTGTATCTCGTTGCGGTATCCTGTTTTAGAAAAGTTTTTGTTTAAAAGTGTTAGTTTGAAAAAAAAACAAAAAAAAAGTTTGTTTACCAAACTTTTGTACTACTAGACTGCATTTCTTGTGGCAGTGGTGGTATACTCCATTTCCTCTGACAGTTGTAATGCGCAATTATTGTCCTGAATGGAAGATCCTTTAAACGAAGAAAGAACACGTACAAACTCATAAACACAAAAGAACACAATCACACATTGCCAGCCACCTCTTGGAACAAGAACACTCATATAATGCAGACAGTGAAGTCAAAAGTGGAAATTGAAAACAGGTACACTGACAGACTTCCATTAGAAGCCATACACATCATAATTTATTAAACAATCCCCAGCATACTATTTTGAATGACCAAATTCCTTCTCTCTCACCCCTCCGGAAGCTGGCATCCCAGGCACATTAACCCCTCCGCCCGTCTCTTTTCCACAACCCGGCCGGGCCTTCCTTAATGACCGTTTCTTAGAACCCCCCCCGTTCTCCCCTCTCCATTGAGAGCTTTCTTTGAAATAGCTTGCAATGCCCCTGACCTTCGATGTGTTGCCTGATCCGAGGCTCCTAGCCGCGTCAGAATCCATATGTCAGTTTGCTCATCTGAATTTATTTATTTTCTACATTGTTTCATTTTCACTTTACTTTAGAATAATAATGATGACATTCCAAAAAACTTTCTTCTTTTAAGGCTAAATGTACCGACACTAGTTCCATTTGTCGCCACCACGTGGCAGCACCAAAATAAGCAAAATTTACTAGACCGATAACGTCTAAACAAATTGTCCGATTTTCGATCTGTAAACGGCATTAGACTCGTTTTAAAATAGAATTCACGCTACTGATGCCGTTTTTTCAAAAGATTTCCAAAAATTTTTGAAAACGTTTTCTCATAGTTCCGGAAGAAATTAAAAATGTGGCTTATAGCGCAATGACGACGTGCTTCCTGAATCCAACGCCGTATGTCAATCGCTGCAAATCGGATGAATAGGAGCGGCGTAAAGTGAAATTTCGGAAAACATACCCGATCCCCCTCCCCTTCCCCCCCCCCCCTGCCCTGCGTCACCCGACCCGCCTGGGCCCTACATCGACGCGGCCGAACGGCCAACCCCGGCGGCCTGCGGCACGGGAGGCCGAACTTTCAGACAGGCAAGCTGGGCAGTCAGTCCCTTTCAGTCTCAATATGTTTTTCTCCACGTGTCAAACTAGTGATGCTGTAACACAGCCAAACGGTCTCGTATCATCTGTAATTGTCGTATAAAACTATATAGCTTGTTCACATATTTCCGTCTTCCTTCGAATACCATCAAACAATTATTTGAGGCGGTACTCAAAATATCGATTCCGATTTGGAAACTGATTTCAAAAAGAAAATTGAACTAATTGTGTAGATATCACCAATATTCCATGTCCTAACATCTTATTTTACATACATTTTACTTCTAAGATCTTCTGTTATCATTCCACTACCACAAAGAATGAGCGAAATTAGCACGAGCTCTTTTATCCATGACTCGATTTTTGATCTCAAAACGGCGTTTGTCTCCTTGATAGATTTCACCTGATGAATCTGTTTTCCCAAGTCAAATCGCGGAAGCTAAATTTTAAAATTGTTTTCTTTGTTGTTAATTTTAAAACTACTTTCCGACAAATTATGTTATCGGGTACCGGAAAACTCCTATTGTCGGGCCCTGGTAAAGTAAAAGTGGATAAATCCTCTTGCTAAATATTACATTACTTCTTCTAACTCGTGGTCTAGCGAAAAAATACAATACGTGTGTCCTTGATACCTAAAAGTCGATTGACACCAAAACATGTCTGTCCGTTTATGGTCAACGCTAACGCCCAAACGCTCTGCCAATTTTCTCCAAAATTGATCTTCCGAATCTACCTGAAAGAACTCGATCCTTTGGGAGTTTCAAACGGATATTTTGATTTTGAGATCCTTTACATTAAGCCTCAAAATCATTTCGAAATCTTCTCAAACCGTCACCAAATTATTTGATTAAATTTGTCCTCGTGTTACGTACAGAACGCAAGAGAAATGTGATTTATGGTGTTTGTTGACATCACTTATGTTTTAGAAAATTGCTAACGTTCAATTTTTGGGGGCGTCTTCTTTCAACTATAATATTGATATATTTTTTTCCTTACTGAAATCTGTTCTGAGAGATCTGAAAATAAGATCAAGTTTAATTTTGAAACATTTGAGTAGTTTTCGTCAATTTGGGCGAAGTATAGGCAATTAAAACAATTGTAACTTTTTCTCAAAAGAGCTTCAATTTTTTGTTTAAAGACGATACAAAATATGTTGTGGTCTCATTTTCGCCCACCGCCGTATTTTCGAAGATTGCAAAGTCATATAAGTTTATTGCAAAACCGCGTAGTTTTAGAGTAATTTAAGAATGAAATTGATGTATATATTAAAATCTCAAAATGACAACAATTTTTCCACGGATAGAAGGACGCTTAAAGAATTACCATTTTCGTTGAACTCTATCAATTTTCGAAAATTGCAAATTTAGAAATAATGCCAGAAAGTGTGTGATGTCGTATCATCGCTAGCTTTAACACCCAGCCCGCCGAAGAACGCGGCGAGATGTCTGCAGAGGTCAGAAAAGTCACGCTATCAGAACAGCAGTGTGCCAGAGTGCCACCTGCTTCCAGCTCAGAAGGGTGACTTGAGAGCGTGCCCTGGCGGCGCTGGGCTTGGATACAAAGGAGCGCGAAATGAGGAGCAAACATTCAAAACGTGACATGTCCACTTTACTTCTTTTCGAGAAAACGCAAAAATTTTGTCATCAAAATTATGCAGATGTTTTATTTGTACTTAATTCGGAATTATGTAATAAGGATAGATAAATATATTATTATTATTATTATTATTATAAAATTTAAATATTCTATGAACTTACATTTAAAGAAAACAACATTTATGTCAACTGGTAAAAAAGGAAGCCTGAACATCAACGGAGAAGTGATATACATGGCGGGCGAAATTAAATACTGTTACGTTTCTAGGTGGTGAATTAAAAGTCTCGTATTATTTTAACAAAAACGTTTATTTTGTTACTTAACACAATCACTGAAAACACTTGATTATTTAGTTACACTACACTTCTCTTCAGTTATTTACACTACACTTCTCTTGCTTTATTTACACTACACTTCTCTTCAGTTATGTACACTACACTCCTCTTGCACACTCGCACAGTCCTAAGCACTGGCCACAGTTCACTGCACTGATCACAGTTCGATGCACTGGTCACAGTTCACGTCACCGACCACAGTACGATGCACTGACAACGGTTCACTCCACTGAGCACACTCACTGCACAGCTATTCACCGCGATGCACACACTTCACAGTTCAGCTTCCACTGCGGACTCAAGACGACTCGCGGTCGCCGCCGTCGCGTATTTATACCTGTCAAGACAATCCAGAACCTCCCGGACACCGCGACTGTTCTGGAGGAATCCGCCGGCAGGTGATGCACTCGTGCTCACCGGCGGCTCGTGGTCGCCGGCAGATGACGAACCAGCAGGCACCTCGGAGTGGCGCCGGGGATGACGCAATATTCGTTACACACCCTCTTGGTGCGATCCGTCTCGGGCGCGTTTGAGTGAAATCATGCCGATACTTGCAGCTGGAGCCTCTAGTGCAGTTGGAGGTTAAGAAGAAGTGGCAGTCAATTGTCTTCTTTGGATATGACAACATTCCATGGTGGTAGCTGCAGACTAAGATGCTAACCCAGTGTACCGGAACAGTACTTCCAACATGCTTCTCACTATTCTCAGTTCAGTCCATCAAACCCACATCCCAGTTTTGACATGGCAATCTTCTGGACGTTGTCTTGCAGTACTTGTTGGCGTAATTCAATCAGAGTTTCCCAAAGATTTTCATAGGATGCCTTGTGATATGACTTACGTTTTGTGACAAGGTAATAAACATAGTGACTGACGTCGTGCAGATGCAGAACCTTCCCAATATCTGGTTGTTGGTTCTTTAATTCTTCTATCCTTCCATATTTTCTCTTGAATACAGTAGCAACACCTCTGGTCATATCTAAATCCTGGGCGACACAATGCGCCAATGCATATCCCTGGGGTAGCGCAAACAGATCCCGTTGCACCTCCATTGTTACCCCATAACGCGCTTGATGCTTTTCATTATACTGAGACATAAACTCGTGGAATGTGCACTCCTGCATGTCCAGCTCACAAACTCGTGCGGTCTTTTCTTCATCATTTTCATTACTTCCAGCGTACGGGGCCAGCCGATTCGAATGAACGACTCGTGGTTTTCCATTCGGCAATTTTTTAATTCGGTAGACAACATCATTTATCCTCTCACGACCTCGTACGGTCCTTCCCACTGTCGTTGTAATTTTGGACACAAACCGCGGCGACGTTGGGGGTTAAACAGCCAGACATGATCTCCAGGTTGATAACCTTCAGCTTTGATCTCCAGGTTGATAACCTTCAGCTTTGATGTCATACCGGTCTTTCATCCTGTCACTTGCGATTTGGATTCTTTCACGCACCTGGTTATGAATTACATCCATTTTCCGTCTTAGGTCATTTACAAAGTCTTCACCGGCTATTTCTTCATTAGTTTTACAACCAAACTGTAGATCACATGGTAGACGTAGTTCCCGGCCGAAGAGGATATTAGCGGGCGTTTGCCCAGTTGTCTCATGAACAGATGAGCGGTAGGCTAGAAGAAAAAGATGTATGTATTGGTCCCAGTCGCGTTGGTGATCTGACACGACCTTCGCTAAATATTTTCCCATTGTTCTGTTCATGCGTTCCACCATTCCGTCTGACTGCGGATGTAGGGCTGTCGTTCTTGTTTTCTTATTCCAAGAAGTTCCCACCCCTTGAAACACTGCGATTCGAAGTTCCGTCCTTGATCTGAATGCAATTCCAGTGGCACACCAAATCGCTCACCCATTCTTAACCAGTACTTCGGAGATAGCAGTGCCTCTTGGTAGGATATGCTTCAACCCATTTTTGAAATAATCCATAGCCACGAGTATGTATTTATTTCCATCATTTGACATTGAAATGGGCCAGCCAAGTCAATGGCAATTCGTTCGAAAGGACTCAACGTTATGTGCCTCATCTTCGCTCTTCTCTTTTATGTGCCATTGCTTGTAGCACAAACTTGACACTTTGTGCACCATCTTACATCTTGCTTGCAATTAACCCAGTAAAATCGTTCGCGCACTTTCTCTAAGGTTTCGTTATACCGAGGTGTCCTCCCGAAGATCCATCATGCAATTCTCTCAATATTTCAGGGACCCTTATCTCGAACAATATCCGTCCTCTCTGCATGAGCATCTTCACTTTCCAGAACTCGTTTCTAGAACACCTTCTCTTCAGTAATCAATCCACTGCGCCCAATATGATTTACTGCTGAAGAACAGGAGCTATTTCTGCCAACTTGGTCTCCGTCCTGCTATTTTCCATTTCAAACATGTTTCAATTCCGAGTCCTCTTTCTGATCTTCTGAAGTTCTCTGGGTTGCCATTGGTCATCTGACAGTGACCCTTGAAGTAGGACACATCTTCTCTTCCGCATGACAACAATGCTTGCAGTTTTCAGGGCACAGTCTTCTGGAGAACATCGCATTCCGGTGACTACTTCCGCTTCGATGTTCTATTCTAAATGTGAATTCTTGCAATCTTTCAATCCATCTGGCGACTTGACCTTCCGGATTCTTGAAGTTCAGCAGCCATTTCAAAGCAGCATGATCCGTTCTCAAAAGAAATTCTTTACCGTAGAGATATTTGTAAAAGTGTTCAACGGATTTCACCACAGCAAGTAATTCTCTTCGGTTACACAATAGTTGCGTTCTGGCTTTGATAGCACTTTACTATAATAACCGATAACTCTCTCGTCCATCTTGTATCTACAATAATACCCTTCCAATACCAACGTTACTTGCGTCAGTATCAAGTAAATAATTCCCTTGAGGTAGTGGATAGCTCAATATAGGGGCACTCAGCATGGCGCTTTTAAGCTTTTCGACCGCGCGTTGGCAGTCTTGATCCCATTGAAACAAACGCTTTTCTTCTGTCAGCTGAGTCAGCGGTTTCGCGATGTTGGCAAATCCCAAAACATAGCGCGATAATAGCTTACATAGACCAGGAAACTTCTCAGTTCATGTTTATCCTTTGGGACTGGCCATTCCTTTACGGCTTTAACTCTTCTCCGGATCAGGTTCTACCCGTGCCAGATACTACATGTCCAAGGTAATTCACCTGCTTCGAAATAAATGGCATTTCTTTGGGCTGAGTTTCAAGTTCGCTCCTTCCAACCTCTTGAACACCTGTTCTAGGTTATTGATGTGGTCTTCGAAAGATTTTCCAACAACAATTATATCGTCAAGGTAGACAAGACATGTCTCCCACGACAGACCTCTAGCACGGTTTCCATCAATCTTTCGAATGTAGCTGGAGCATTACACAGTCCGAAAGGCATTACTGTAAACTGCCACAAACCTGATCCGATGGTAAATGCAGTCTTCTCTCGATCTCTGGGATCTAATTCTACTTGCCAGTATCCGCTTTTCAGGTCAAGTGTCGAGAAGATCTTGGCCCCAGAGAGCGTGTCCAACATGTCGTCAATACGGGGCAATGGATAGCTATCCTTCTTCGTTACATTGTTGAGCTGTCGAAATCGACACAGAACCGAGTCGACCCATCTTTCTTCTTTACCAATACGACGGAAGAAGCCTACGGACTGCTTGATGGTTCGATTACGCCATCCTTCTTCATCTCTTTAATAATCTCAGTCTTTCCTTTTACACCGTCACTGCATTCAAAGACATGCTGGTAGCGCCGTATTAGGTCTTCAGCCTTATGACACTCTTCCCGAGATAAGCCTTTACATGCCTCTGTAACCAGATTCTGCAGTCGTTCAGGAATTCCTTTAGGTGGTGGTTCGGTACGGTTCACATTCTGCAAAACCGAGGATACCGTAGAACAATTACCAATCACTGTTCCTTTCTCAACCTAACAGGATAGTGATTAATGTTCATTATTCTCACAGGTATTGTTCTATTCACTCTGACCAGTTCTTTGGCACTAGAATTCCTCGACCAATGTCTTCGTCGGACTTCTAGGTTCCAGAATAGCAATCTCTCCAGCTGGAACGTCGCCCTCAGGGCTCGCTTCTATAAACATCTCGCTACGCTCCGTCAAGATTACGTCGTCAACCGTAATTACATTCACGGCAATGTTGTTACGTGAATGTAGAACCACCTCCACTTCGTTGAGTCTCAGCACACCGTGTCGTAAATCCAGCTGACACCCATATGTCGTCATAATATCCATTCCTAAAATTGCTTCTTCTTCTATATCAGCGACCAGCAGACGATGACTGAAAGCAACAGTTCCAATAGCAAGGAGGGCATCCATCTCTCCTACAACATTCGCCGAGTCACCAGTGGCTGTTCGAAGCTTCCATTTGGACGGCATAAGATGAGATGATTTGGCAAAATCGGTTCGTATAATGCTCTTGGTTGCACCAGTATCCAAAAGTAAGACGCATGGCCTTTCATTTACAAATGCATCTACGTAAACGCTGTCAGAACGGCGTCGAATGGACTTGACATGTATTTCGTAAGGTGGGGCTCTTGTTTGACAGGTCGATGGATGCCCCCTTCCATCAACCTGCTTTAGTTTCCCTGCTGGCTGCTAGGTTTACCAAGAGACTGCTGCTCTCCTTGTTGCTTCAGTGGACGGTCACATCGACTTTTCACGTGCCCTAATTCTCCACAATTCCAACATCGAGGTTGTCGCCTTTTGCCACTAGAATTGCGTATCAAGCTCTCCACCATTGCCTCAAAATATTTTTCGTCATAAGTTTCGACGCCGGTTTGCAATTCTCGTACTCGTCCGTCACGTTTCGATGCTCTTTTGCAACCTGGAAGTCTAGTGCTTGACTTAATGCGTCAGCTAAGGTTTTCGGTCTTGCCAGTCTCAATGCTTGTTGTGTTTCTGCATCATGTAGCGCTTCAATAAAGCACGGACGGCTGTGCGTTGCAGGAACTCTCGAGGCATCAGGGTCCGAAAGGCGCGCCAGACGAGAAATATCAGCTTCCAGTTCTTGAAGACTCTCTCCAGGCTTCTGAACACGATTCCTTAGCTGGGTAAAATACATGTCTTCCAGGTGCGCTTGCCCGTACCGTGTTTCGAGTCTCTTGACAATTTGCTCGAAGTTGGACTGTTCATCGGTCGTATTGTCTCTAGAACATCGACAGCGTTTCCGCAAAGCCAAAATCAGGGCCGTAGCACAATCTGTTGCGGACCAGCCATTTACCGTCCAGCAGCCTTGAATTGTTCAAATAATTCGATCCGAAGAAGTGCCATCAAAGGTAGGTGGTTTTACTCGTGCTTTCCCAGTGGCTCCGTACGGTGGCTACTGGCGCCATTTCTAGTGGTTCCTGTAGATGTTTAATTCGATTTTTCTGTTGAGAGTAAAACTCAGCTCTCTTCTAAAGATTTAGTAATTTCTCATTCTTCAAAATTTCTTAATCCATCTTCTCAATTTTCTTTCCATTTTTCTTCGTTCTTCAAAATTTTCTCATCCATCTTCTCAATTTCTCTTAGAGTATTCTGGAATTTTCAGTTAACTTTCCTTCTAAATTTTTGGAATTTTCAGTTAACTTTCCTTCTAAATTTTTGGAATTTTCTGTTAACTTTCCTTCCAATATTTTGGATAGGTCTGAAAAGTTCCCCGTTGTCTCGAAGAGAAAAGTCTCTGGATCCTCGCCTGCTGCCTTCATCACGTTTGCAAGACGTTCTTGTAATATTGCTTTCGTTCCAGAAGTGTCTTGTTCCCTCTCTTCTAACTCTCTCTTCAACTCGGCCACTTTCAGATCCCGTAAAACTTTTGTGAAACTCATCTTGATTAATGTTTTAATTCACCACTCGTTATACCCCACACCTGACACCAATTGTTACGTTTCTAGGTGGTGAATTAAAAGTCTCGTATTATTTTAACAAAAACGTTTATTTTGTTACTTAACACAATCACTGAAAACACTTGATTATTTATTTACACTACACTTCTCTTCAGTTATTTACACTACACTTCTCTTGCTTTATTTACACTACACTTCTCTTCAGTTATGTACACTACACTCCTCTTGCACACTCGCACAGTCCTAAGCACTGGCCACAGTTCACTGCACTGATCACAGTTCGATGACTGGTCACAGTTCACGTCACCGACCACAGTACGATGCACTGACAACCGTTCACTCCACTGAGCACACTCACTGCACAGCTATTCACCGCGATGCACACACTTCACAGTTCAGCTTCCACTGCGGACTCAAGACTGACTCGCGGTCGCCGGCCGTCGCGTATTTATACCTGTCAAGACAATCCAGAACCTCCCGGACACCGCGACTGTTCTGGAGGAATCCGCCGGCAGGTGATGCAACTCGTGCTCACCGGCGGCTCGTGGTCGCCGACAGATGACGTAACCAGCAGGCACCTCGGAGTGGCGCCGGGGGATGACGCAATATTCGTTACAATACTTATGAATTACAATAACAAATTCTGGATACTGTACAGAAAAACTAAAGAGAGAAATAATTTTAGAAAGAGCAGCGGAAAGAAAATTACACAAATTCATAAAATATGCAGGCATATCAAGTGATTGATTTCTAAAATTTTAGGTCCCGGAACGCCCTCAAAATGATTTATTAATTTAAGAGAAATAATTATATATTTATAATATAATGTAATAGCGAGAATGAATCAGTGAGATACAGGAACGCCGTTCCGTCAGAAATCGAGCCCTGCGTAAGACCAAAATCCAAATAATCGAGAAAAAGGTATTTCTAATCCTGTTGTGTGGGTGTAAAAGCTGAACATTGAGATAAGCCGAAAAAAAGGAAGGTGCTTTTGAAGTATGGACACGGAAGAAAACATTAAACGTACAATGGAAGTGCAAAAAGATAAATGCCGAAATTTTGAAAAGAAAACAGAACTTTCTCTAAAAGCCAAAGCCAAAAAATGGAAAATAAAATATTTTGGACATACTGTGAGTCGAACAAAATCTCTAGAAAAGGATATTACGCTTGGAATGATAGAATGAAGCGGAAGAAAAGGGTGTAAGTGACATAATTGATACGACTAATACACAATATCACAAACAAAAGGAAAAAGGCAGTTCGAGTCCGAGTGAGCAATGAACAAATTGCTAGCATCCTATTGCTGTGTATATCCAGATAGGTCTAACAAGGGATGGCTTGCGATCTATGTTCTAGTACTATTTCTCTGCGCGTTGAGACCCCGCGAAGAATTGGGACCTGCAGATAAAGGAGAGATGCTACAGCCGCTGCTTGACCGGGACTGGAGCCGACAAATAGACATCATAGCACTGAACACTGTGTTTGATACCCTCAGTCTTTCATGCATACATTCTGCCATTATTAGGGAAGAACTCGCTGAATTATCGGCGCGTCCCCTCCTAGTTTCGGATAGCAAAAAAGCGAAGAATGATGCTCAAGTAATACGAATGCAAATATCAATTTTCAAAATTAAAACATCTTTCAAAACCTGGTTTAGAAACATCGATCAAGTTCGTGCGGAAGATTTTGTTTTGACAGTGGCCGTGATTGTTAATTTATAATTACGATTTAGACAAAACGGCAAAAGAAAGTAAAAAGAATAACAGCGAAACTAAGCCTGAAAAGTATCACCGAGGGTCATCTTATGGAGTCACAACTTCCTCAAATGGGTACAGGAAGGTGGGCGAGAGACCTTACACCTAGAGTGCTTACGTTGACCGCCTCTTTGCGTACGGTAGGACATACGTAGGAAATGCCAGAAAATGGGGTCATTTCTTGGGCTGAAGATAGTCTACTGGATGAGGATGTCACAATCACCGTTCGCTTTATTCGAACAAATGTATTGACAGTGGTATAATGCAATATTATTTCATATTTTAACTATTTTATAAAATTGTGATTATCGGTTCTTTTCATGCACAACAACTCATCAAGCACATCGATAATAAACATCAGGTTTCATAAATGTTTCATTTTTTACGAAATATGTTCATGTGTCTATACAAAATCAATGTTTTGAAAATAACATCAATGTTGCATCCCTATTCTCGACACCTAGATAAGGATCGCCGATTTAATACGTTTGCATTCTGATTCCCTAATATGAGGTTTATAGTAGTATATAAATCTACTACTAGTAGTATATAAATCTTATAAATTGCATTGCAACCCGATTAAATGTTATTGATAAGCGTGTACGATGTTTAGAAAAATGGTATCTTAATGTAGAAATGTAAAATTGCCAAATTAATAACTGTATAACAAAACATAATTTATCCCCCCCCATAGACAGATATTCCTCTTCTAGTGTGTTGTTCCTGTCTAAGGGTTAAAGTTGTATTGCTTTCGTGACAATTTAATGCATTAAAAAATACATATATATGTGTCACAATACAATGATTTACACTACATCGTTTTACATTATCATTTACGTAGTTTGTATCAAAACGACGCGCCGGGAATTACTTATTCCAATCTTCAAGTTTATACAAATATAACAGAATCATTTTATATCAATATAACTTACTGAGTAAGCTGGCACATGTCACGATTCTTAATATTATATTTTAACGTTTGTTACAGTGTTGGATTCAGGATGCATCTCGCCTGCGCGCTATTTTACCAATTCTTCAATTTTGTCCGAAAGTACGACAACTGTTTTAAAATTTTACTTGGGAAAACAGATTCATCAGGTGAAGTCTATCAAGGAGACAAATGCCGTTTTGAGATCAAAAATCGAGTCGCAGGATAAAAGAGCTCATGCTATCTGGCTCATTCTTTGTGTAGTGGAATGATAACGGAAGATCTTAGAAGTAAAATGTATAAATAAGATGTTAGGACATGGAATATTGGTGATATCTACACAATTAGTTCAATTTTCTTTTGAAATCAGTTTCCAAATCGAATCATATTTTGAGTACCGCCTCAAATAATTGTTTGATGGTATTCGAAGGAAGACGGAAATATGTGAACAAGCTATATAGTTTTATACGACTATTACAGATGATACGAGACCGTTTGGCTGTGTTACATCACTAGTTTGACACGTGGAAAAACATATGAGACTGAAAGGACTGACTGCCCACTTGCCTGTCTGAAAGTTCGCTCCGTGCCGCAGGCATGCCGGGTTGGCCGTTCGGCCGCGTCGATGTAGGGCCCAGGCGGGTCGGGTGACGCAGGGCAAGGGGGGGGGGGAAGGGGGGGGGATCGGGTATGTTTTCCGAAATTTCACTTTACGCCGCTCCTATTCATCCGATTTGCATGATTGACACGGCGTTGGATTCAGGAAGCACGTCGCCATTGCGCTATAAGCCCACATTTTTTAATTTCTTCCCGGAACTATGAGAAAACGTTTTCAAAAATTTTTTGGAAATCTTTTTTGAAAAAACGGCATCGTAGCGTGAATTCTATTTTAAAAACGAGTCCAATGCCGTTTACAGATCGAAAATCGGACACTTCGTTCAGACGTTATCGATCTAGTAAATTCCGTGTGATAGTGCTGCGATCTATTGATTTTTCCTATAAGTATTTTTCGGTGCATTTAGCCTTAACAGTTATCGCACTTTATAGAATCTTTAAAAATTATGTTACATTGTACATTTGTTATTTTATGTATTGTTTATTGAAAATTATGTTTCTTTTTCACGTTTTATATTCCAATTTTTTTTTAAAATAATATTTTGTAGTAGATAAAATTTTATTTTTCAATTTAGAATACTACTATTTATTATTTTTGTAGCATTGAAGATGGCCGCAATGCGACCGAAAAAGCTTTCTACCAAAATAAAGAGCTTCGGCAAAACAACGCCTCAATTGTATTTCTAGAATTATAAGCTATAGTCGAATTCATTCTTTCTCCTATCTAATAGATGAATCTGCTTAATAAATGCTTGAGCAACGCTGAACTCGTCACCACTATATGATAAATAATTTTGTATTTACAAACTTGCAATGAAATG